>CM062825.1:17597085-17687292 GCA_031772345.1 Himalopsyche anomala | reverse complement strand
TTTCCCTATGATGTACCAGCAACTCGACGGAATTTTCCTCTTTTCCGCAGGTTTTTGATGATTTTCCCAACGCTTGCAAATCTACACCATTAGTGTTAGAAACATATATTTTTTTTAAAGTCATCGAGAAATGTCTTGGAATATGGCGTAAATATTTTTTTTTATTTCCAACAGTGGTTCTCAACATTTTTAAAAGGAAAATTATACTACTTTTTTTATCGCTTTGAGTGACTATCCAATTAATAAAGTCCAAATTTGTAATCACTAATAATTATTTCGTACAGATTTTAAAAAAAATAGAAATGCATGCTCTTTGCGCTCGAGAGGTTTTCCACCAGCAACTCGATGGAATTTTCCCCTTTTCCGCAGGTTTTTGATGATTTTCCCAACGCTTGCAAATCTACACCATTAGTGTTAGAAACATATGTTTTTTTAAAGTCATCGAGAAATATCTTGGAATATGGCGTAAATATATATTTTTTTAATTCTAACAGTGGTTCTCAACATTTTTTAAAGTAAAATAATACTACTTTTTTATCGCTTTGAGTGAACTATCCAATTAATAAAGTCCAAATTTGTAAATTCTAATAATAATTTCGTACAGATTTAAAAAAAAAAATGCATGCTTTTTGCGCTCGAGAGATTATTCCCCATGATGTACCAGCAACTCGACGGAATTTTCCCTCTTCCCGCAGGTTTTTGATGATTTTCCCAACGCTTGCAAATCTACACCATTAGTGTTAGAAACATATTGTTTTTTTAAAGTCATCGAAAAATATCTTGGAATATGGCGTAAATATATATTTTTTATATCAAACAGTGGTTCTCAACATTTTTAAAAGGAAAATAATATTACTTTTTTATCGCTTTGAGTGAACTATCCAATTAATAAAGTCCAAATTTGTAATCACTAATAATAATTTCGTACAGATTAAAAAAAAAATAGAAATGCATGTTCTTTGCGCTCGAGAGGTTTTTCCCCATGATGTACCAGCAACTCGACGGAATTTTCCCTTTTTCCGCAGGTTTTTGATGATTTTCCCAACGCTTGCAAATCTACACCATTATTGTTAGAAACATATTTTTTTTTAAAGTCATCGAGAAATATCTTGGAATATGGCGTAAATATATATATTTTTTATTTCCAACAGTGGTTCTCAACATTTTTAAAAGGAAAATAATATATTTTTTTTTATCGCTTTGAGTGAACTATCCAATTAATCAAGTTCAAATTTTTAATACGCATTTGTAATCACTAATAATAATTTCGTACAGATTTAAAAAAAAAAATAGAAATGCATGTTTTTGATAAATAAATAATTTTGAGATGCGAAGATTTTCATCCTTTATGTTTGATTATCTTACTTTTTATTTTTCAAGTTATTTAAAGTATTTTATAAGTATGTTTTGTATTTATTGAACGGGTGAAAATCGTCTCTTTTATGGCCTAAAATAAATCGAGCCGGGAGACAGCGCATGTAATTGATTGAACTGTAATGAATCGACGCGCAGTGGGCATATTCATGGCTCATCGTGTAAAAAATCTGTAACTTATTTTACATTTGAGTTAGAATTATGAAATTTTAAATGAATATGGGTGAAGATATATTTTTTAGAATAAAATAAGTTAATTTAAAAAAAAATCTAATTAGTGCTTAAAAAATATTTTAAAGTAACAATTATGAAAAGTTTACAATTATGCCTTGTTATTCAATGTAATATGCCCCCACTGAATATGCCATTTCAAAGCTAACAAAATGTGTGGTAAATAAGTTTTGGAAAAATAAAAAAATATTAAAATATTACATCTATATTTACCGTTTTTACGTAAATCGATGATACATTTTACATACAAAATATAAAAGTAAAAATAAGACTATTTGTATTTTTTAAGAAAATGATATTTTACAAAACATTCTCCCATATGCATATGTGGTTTTTCTTTAAATGTATCACAATAAATGTGTGTTTGTTTTCGTCCTTTCGGTTCACTTCTTTTTGAACACACAATACAATCACCCTTTTTTCCAGAACGAAGAACGTGTAACGTATTATCCAACCTCTCTAAAGAAGTATTTGCACCTGAAGTGCGTCTTCGAGAAGAATTCCCTTGTTTGAATGTTCCGACCAATTGATCAACCAGTTTTTTTACAAATTTTAAATATGTCATTGGTTTCACATTCCTATCACTTTTTTTGATCTTATACATTATATAAAAATTAATAACGCACATTCCTAACCCCCAGAAAAATAATTTTCTCCACCATTTGAGACTTTTTCTTAGAAAGCAATAAGAAGATGCATACTGGTCTGCACGATCGACACCTCGCATTTTTTTTGTATAATTTGTCACAATGTTAGGTTTTTTAACTGTGACTCTTGCACCACCACAAATAAATCTATCCACAGATCTTACTGTTGGTACATCACTAGTACTCAGTAAATTCACCACTCTTTTATCATTCCACGCGAGGACTAATGTTTTATCTTTCCTTACAGCTATTGTTTTTTTTTCCAACAAATCTTGGTCTTCGTATAGCTATTGGTAAATATTTTCGATTAGATTTGATAGTACCGGTGAGATGGCATTTCATTTTCAACAATTCATCTGCAAGAGGAATACTTGTATAATAGCGATCGGTGTACATATGATATCCTTCGGCGTTAGGATTTTGATCCAATATTGTTTTGAATAAATGCAGGGGAATTCTAGTGCTCCCGGGAAGGTCTGGTCTTATTAGTTCTTTCGACGTTAAGTTCCCATAATATGGTAAAATTGAATAAATGTAGCCGGTATCAGAATCCGCTAAAACGTAAATTCTTATTCCCCATTTGTTCGGTTTAAATGGATTATACGTTATAAAGCATATTCTTCCTTTAAATTTTACAACCGATTCATCAACGCATATATCTTGCCCGGGAACAAAATTTATTATCATTGGGTGCAGTTTTTTTAGATGGAGCATCCAAAATATCTGTAAAAATCTATCCCTTGTGAATGTCTCTGAATAAAATGGGATTTTGCTATTATATCTTGTCGACCAATATTCTTGCAAATTTGCCAGCGGCATTGTCTCCATATTGAATATTACACCGATGAAAGCTAAAAATTCTTCACGATTTACATCGATCCACGAGCGCCAAATTGATCTCTTAGATAATTCTTTTCCTTGTATTTTTGTATTTGCGTATTCATTAGTTTCTGTTATTATGTTATGTATCAATTCATCGGTGAAAAATAATTCAAAAAATTCTATTGGTTCTTTTATATCGTCCGAAATTTGTGGTCCTGTAGTCATCGAACTAGTTTAAAAATCTATTTTAAATGGGACATATTCTTGTTCTGTAACATCTTCCCACTCGCCATCTGAGTTAATTGTTTCTTCTGTAGGTTCTTCTATGACATCTATCCATTCGTCGTCGTCATTTACGTCATTTTTCATTTCTGTAGATTCTTCTGTGTCACTCACAGTTCTTAATGAAACTCTTTTAACTGGAATTATATCACTACCACTATTACTTTCCCCTTCGGAACTAATGTCTCTGTTTATATTTTCATCATAAATGCGAAAATCTAAATCATCATCACTGCTATCGAAATCACTGAAGTTTTCTATATTATTTCTTCGTTTTTCACCCATTTTTAACGGTAATTTTTGTGCTAACCGAAAATTATAGTAGCAAACCGTTCGAACCAGTCGAGAAATCGGACTATACTGTTTCAGTTTTGCACCCACCATGATGCTGTATGTGTTTAGGTATTCGATAGCTAATATTTTATAAAATATCACAGGAGCGCTGGACATATCTAAATGTATCTTTCATGGAGGTCTACCTCCTCTAAATATTCTTAGATCAAATAAGTACATAAATGAATTTTCTGACTTATTTATTGTCTATGACATCATCAGTGCACATATTTTCGGAAATTTACATTGATAAGTATACAGTAAATTGCATATTGTAAATGTATTCAGTAACAATCGATTTCTTATTTAAGTACTCCATCAGAATGATAACAAAACTCACTGCTTTCTAGAACAACGAAAATTGCGTTTATATAAAGCGAGACCCTTGTAAGCGCATTGGCAGCCCACTGCTGGCTATGCCAATTTATAAAACTTTGCGGGCTTCCGCACAACAACTCACCAAAGTTTTATCGCAATCAGATGAATGGCATAGGAAACGCATATGAGACAGACAAACAAATTCACGTATTGGCAGCCCACCGCTGATTTATATACATTCACGGGCGTCCGCACAACAACTCACCAAAGTTTTATCGCAGTCGAATCAACGGTATAGGATCGCATACAGAAAAAACAAACAAATTAACGTATTGGCAGCCCACCGCTGATATGTACACATTTGTGGACCTCCGTACAACAACTCACCAAAGTTTTATCGCAATCAGATGATCGGTATAGGAACGCATACGGAAAAGACAAAAATAATTACGTATTGGCAGCCCACCACTGATTTGTATACATTTGCGAACGTCCGTACAACAATTCACCAAAGTTTTATCGCAATCGAATGAACGGTATAGAAACAGGAAGGCATAAGACACAAATTACCAAATTAACGTATTGGTAGCCCACCGCTGATTTATATACACTCACGAGCGTCCGCACAACAACTCACCAAAGTTTTATTGCAGTCGGATGAACGGTATAGAAACGAATACGGAAAAAACCAACAAATTAACTTATTGGCAGCCCACCGCTGATTTATTTACATTCACGGGCGTCCGCACAACACGTCACCAAAATTTCATCGCAATCGGATGAGCGGTATAGGAGCGCATAGGTAACAAACAAACAAACATTCATTTTTATATACATATATAGATTTATGCCGCCCCTGAAGTTTACGAAACTTCAAAATACGATATTCACGAAATATTCACGAAATTTCAAAATACACATTTGTTTAAATCAAATATATTTTGTATGACAATATAGACTATCTTCATCATGATTTTTTATGACAATATAAACTATAAAAAATATTAAATGCGATGATTAATCTGAAAATATATTTTTCTTATTTATCAATCGTTTATACATTCGACATTCGAATATTTTACCAAATTTTTGTAAAGATAGTTATAATCATTCATGTTCGATATCGCTATGTAAATTTTAGACATCAATAATAGCGTTGTATTGGATTAAATGCCGTGTTGCGGCGGCAACTCGGATGGTGCCGCTGCGGAGCCTGTCGAGTTGCCGGGTCGCCCACAGTGGTGCCGCTACGGAGCCAGTCGAGTAATTGAAAACCGTGGTCTAATTCTCGAGATATACGTGGTGTAAATAACCCCACTTTGTTTTATATATATAGATTTGAAACGTCAAAACTTCGCAACAGCCTTGGTTAATTGTAAGATGAGATGAAGTCTTTGTAGTCTTATATTAATGAATGCCCTGAAAATATTGTATTTCGATTTATTTTGAAAATATTTTTGTTGCACATTGTGACTCGAATACAATTCTTAAGTACGGGTCAGGTATGATTAGTTCACCGCAGAATAGGAAAACCGAATAAAGTTATACTAAATTTGAGTAATGACAATAAACAGCCAAAATTAAAAAGACATTGGAACCATTTTTCGTTATTTTAATTGAATTATTCTTGCTTTGTGAATCTTAGAAAAAACTTTATCAAACCTAGTTTGAGAAAATATTGAAAATCAAAAACAGATTTTTGATAAGACCTAATTTATAGAGTACTGTTTTATGAAGAAAAGCTGATTTATACTGAAAGTTAAGACAATATGATATGGACGAAATTATTGCAAAATATGGACTGACTGGTTCTACATAACTGTATTCAAGTGTGTGTTAGGTCAGGTAAGGCAAAAGAGTAATTAAGATAAATTTTCTGTAGTAGAACTTGATGTAGAGTGTAGACCATAGGTTCCCAAAGTGGTCCGTACGGACCCCCGGGGGTCCCTGACAGGAATAAAAAAATAGGGGTCCATGAGATGTAAATGGGGGTCCACGGACCGGAATCAATGGAATCAAAATCAGAACTTAAGGTACAGTTTAGAAAGGGTTACCAGCAGTTCTGGCTGCAGTAAGATTATCCCTGTTGCTTATCCTGTATTGTGGGCTATCGCAAGAAAGTTTTTGATAGCATTTCCTTCTTCGTACCTCGTGGAGAGAGGTTTTAGTGCAGTTACTAATTTTCTTACAAAAAAAGAAATCGGTTGCAAATCACTGAACGTGGAGATTTACGACTGTACCTTACGAATTTGAACCCAAATATTGACCAATTGATATCGGAGCATCAGGTTCATCCCTCTCATTAACAGATTTTATTATTTTATGTAAGAATTTGACTGTGTTTTGATTTGTTCATTTTCATTATAAAAAAATCACTAATGATAACAATAAAAAACATTTTTTTTACAATTTTCCACTATACAAAAAACCCTATCACAGTGTGCTCATATTTGTATTTAAAAAAATTAGAAAACTTCACTATTATGCATCCTGGGGGAGGGGGTCCACGAAGTATAAAATACTGGGCTTAGGGGTCCACGGGGGAAATAAGTTTGGGAACTATTGGTGTAGACATTCGAAGCACACGTTCTACAAGCCTAGTTCATCGGATTGTATGTCCAGACTTAACCTAAAAATAAATTTACTCAGGGCTCAAAATAAAACATTTCATGAGCCATTTAAAAAAAAGTTAAATTCAATAATAAAAAATAGAATTTTAAAAATGTTTGAGTTGGAATAAATTAACAGTTGATGTTTCTTTTTTAATTATTTAAATCTTGAACTATAAATAAACATTATTTAATATTGAAATCATTAAAGAATATTGCTTAGAGAGCGGAACTTCCAAAAATTATTACTACACGTTGGAGGAAAAGTAACCTTGAAAACATTAGAATATAAATTTATTTTATATTTTTTTATTTGATCGTTCTTAGTGTTTAAAATATCTGCAATATTCTTTATTAGTAACGATCGTTTCTGCAAATGCATATTAAATTGTAATTATATGACTTTTTAATGAGATGATGAATAAAGTTTTGTGACAGCAATCGTAACTATTTATAAATAACTTTTTATGGATAACTGTTGTATTAGTTTTAATAGAATATTAAATATTTGTATTTCCAAGAAGTCGTGCAATATTATATATACGTTTTGATACACTACTGATGACCACAGTTCCATTGGAAATCATTTGTAAAAACAAGGAAAAATATTATTTTTCTGACCCTTTGGCATATATCATTTTTATCATTAAATTGTTGATAGAAACACAACTATTATGTAATTAAAGAAGAATTCGTAAAACAAATTACATATTAAACAAAAAAAGTAATATGTAACTAAAGAAAGACTAAGAGAAAGAAAGAATTATAGAATATTGGTATTATAAGTGACGCGTTTAATTCTATAAACCATTTTTACCTTGGAATGATGAAGATTTGCTAATTGTTTCAACAATTTATTCAGGCATTCAGAATTTGAAGAAAATTTTACGAGTCTGTTGCTTTTATGTACTTGGCATGATTATTGCAGTGGCCTAGTGGTTTCTTACCGATGCCGTTTTGCAATATAATTAACATGACAATTTTTCAGCTACTACCAGCACTTCCATATCGAACCTATTTATGGGGCGCAGTAAAAGTAATTAACTGACAAATATACCTGTTTAATCATTACCTTTTCTAATAGAAGACGATACTTAAATGACTAAAAACAAAGAATATATATCGCCTAAAAAATAATCTCATTAATCCTCCACAAATTCTATTGAGGTTTGCAATAAAATTGACGTTCAAGAATGTCTTTCATCAAATTCAATAATGATAATTAAAATTAAAAAACTCATACTTCTTTTAATTACTTCAAAGTAAAAAATAATAACGAAATATCTTAGAGGTGTTGGAAATCATAAACATTAATATCCAATTATATGTGCATTTATAATTAGAATGTATTGTTAGGTATTCGGTAGCACTGCTAGAATCTCCAAATAGCACTTTCCTAAATCGATTTGTGTTTTTTTTGTCGAAAGTCATGAATTTTTGGGTAATAAGTTTCTTCCGTACAAGATTTTTTCGCGCACAAATGCTCCATATATAATACTTTGTACACTAATTTTCTGTACAAGAAAACTCCATACACCGATTCTTTCATACATATAATACTCTGTACACAAAACATTGACATTTTAGTTTGTGGTTTTCTCCATACATTTATTCACTTTCGAGCTACTTCTCGGGAATAAATAGCAAAAATATCGTGAATGAGAATGAAAACAATGAATCAAGCATACATTTTAAATTTTATAAAAAGAGTGGATTGACAGAACAAATTAATATGTGTGTAACGGGTTTGTAAATAAATTCTAATTGTGGATTTTTGCTTTGAAATGCGACTTTTTGTGTTATGTGACCGCTCCAGATAATTCATGTCGTCATGTGATGGGTATGTTTATAAGCATTTAAAAATACATATTCTCTGATATAACGAGAAAATTAGTCGATCGCATCTTCCTCGTAATAACCAAGTTTGACTGTGTATTGTATCGATGTCGAATCTCGAATATTAAAAATACTAAAATGTACGGAATATTCTGTGTCCTGAGTTTTCTATGTACGAAAGTTTCTCGTACGGAGAAGTCCTGTACTCTGTACAGATAATTCGTGTTCGGAAGAATCTTGTACGGAAGAATCACAGATCCGAATTTATGTGATGGTTTCACTTCATTTAGTAAATCCCGCTTCGTTATCAATTAGTTATTTCCAAGCCCTACTGTTTCTTTTTACCCTATTTATAAAAACAACTCGAGCAACCGAATAACGAACATTTCTTTTTTGTCTGCTTATTGGTGGACTTTTCCAATAGTAATCAATACAAAATATTTTTCATAATATATATACAGTGGTAATAGTTTGGGTATTAAATTAAGAAAAACAACTTTTTGTACAAATCAAATATTATTTACAAAACATCAGGACCTTTTTATTTTATCGCTGGTGCAAAACCAGTTCTAATCTTTAATAAATAATATGGAATCAGAATGTACAAAAAGTGATTATTTTTTTAGTATAATGCCTCTGCACCAAGTATTGACTTGTATTGGTATTATGGATAGTATTATATTCTTATACCATTAAGAAATAAATATTTATTTCTACTTAAAAAAAACTATGTTATTTATGGCTTCGCTTATTATCTGAATGTAAATGTCTCTAAATTTTCGTGAGACTTTCAAAGATTATTTTTTTTTGTTTATTCAGCTAATCATACAACTTTTTAGATAACGAAAAAACCCAATAATATTATTTTATTGAAATATACAACCATTTGTTATTACTTACTTTATTAGCAAGTGTATGTAAGTATGTATGAATTACTTAAACTAGTAAATGCTTGTAAGTACAAAATATGCCGTACCAAAATCGTTTTAGTCATATTTTGATTGACAAATACAATTATATGAATGACAGTTAAAGAGATTTTTTCAAAGTAATTGTTAAGTGTAAATTTTCAAATTAATAATTAACTTATAACATGTGTATGGTATTTTTTTTTGTAACACTCGAAACTAGATATTTCCCGTTTTTTTTTAAATGAGATGTTTCCAAAAAAGTTGCAGAAACCCTTTGTATTTTATGACTTAGAAATGAGTTCCTTAAATAGCGTTATTCCAACACAATAAAATACCAGACGAAGAGGTCACGAAGCCTGTAAATTCATCTCGCGGAACTCCGTTTGGAAAACGCTGTCTGGAATAAAGTTTGTAAATAAAAGAAGACGCTCAGCATCTACTAAATGTTTTTTTGATTGAATAATTTGTAATGGACAATACGAGTATTCAAAGAGTTCTAATTATACTTTAATGTATGCTGGTGATGCAGCAAAAAACGTACGATCCCAAATAATTCAATTAGTAGACAAGTTAATTAAAATAGGGCTGGAGTAGACTGATATCTGATTCCACTTTAATAAACATTAACCACGACTAGAAAATCACAACCCTGATTAATGCAATACTAAAAAGACAGAATTGACATCAGAATTCCATAAAAAATTCTCAATTCTTAAATTACAAATGCTTGAATATAATTTAAATAAACTTCACTATAAATTATAAAAATATAACTTAATCCTTATAATAAAATTGGTTTTACTGAACAGGATAAAATTTCTTAAAATCTTATGAGAAAGGTACCTAGCATAAGACTTCAAGGTTAAAGAAGGTCAAACCCCCTGTAGGCTGTAACAAGAGAGAAAACAATATTTTATTCAGTTATTTGATTTATATCTAATACACTAATTCTTAAAATCTGTTTCATTTCAAACAACTCAGTTATGTTTACAGTAGAATTTATAATTATTTTTATTTTTAATTAAGTGTTTGTTATACATCATTATATAAGACAAATATATTATTTGATTAAGCTTTTATATAGTAAACTATCACAGCAAATTAAATTTGAATATATATATATATATATATAAATATTTATTTCATCACGCTCGCTTCCAGTTTGAAGCATATGTATTTATTTCATACAGAAGTTTTTCTACGAAAACTGATCGTTATTCAGTTACTTAGGATAATGATAAGGCTAGGATGGCACCAGTGTTTAGCCAATCGCGCTCTCTGCGTACCGTTTTAAATATTTTATAGGTTGAAGGTGGAAAGGATTTAAGCCATATCTGAAATCCATGCCATTGAACAGAAATCGATTAAGTTAATACGAAATATTATTGAAGCTATCCGTTATGAGATTTGAGCCCGTGAGTACCGCAAACGAAGCCAACGATGTTGACCATTCAACCACGACTGTACTTAAACTAATTGAGTCGCCCATTTCCATAACTAACCTTGCCAATTTTAATTTTTTTAGACATACCTACAAAAAACGTGTAGGGAACCGTTATATTGTAACAAAAGTCATATATTCTTGAATCAAATTAAAGAATATATTATCTTTTTCAATTTGATTTACTAAAATACGGTTACTTTTAAAATTAAGAGGGTTTTCAGCACGTTTTTTAAACTGTTTACAAAGATATGAAAATGGACAAGGTGAGTTTTGGAAATGGGCTACTCAATTATTTTATCGTGATTATCGAATTGTATTATTGTTTGAATTAGTTTTCCTTTTTTCGTTTCAGTTTTTTGATATAAATAATACCTCGGCTCCTTCTTGGATTTTTATAAATAATATAAAGGTTAAAATAACGCTATGTTTATTTTATTTCTTTTCCTGTGGTTTGGTAGAAACATAATACTGTTATTATTCGCAATGTGTCCTTAGCACAGAACACGTTAAACCAAACCAAACTGGTTATTGTCGACCCCAGGCCATATGCGAGTAGCTTCACTGTCGGTCATTAAAATCCCATTCGAATTCGAATCAAGTTACCATCCATTGCGCTCTCTTTCTCAATAATATAAATAATCCAATAACAAATAATTCGTCAGTTTTTATCACAATTTGCCAAGAACAAGGAAACTCCTAGCGGATGTGTTAACCGATGTGTGTCCGATAAAGTGTAATATCGACCACAATTGTTTTGTCAAAAGATCGGGGAACGAATAACATAACATACGGCTTTGTTCTGTAACGCTGTGTAACTCTTACTTGATTTTAGTACCGGCCAGTTTGCATTTGGTTCTCGGACACATCGCAGTGTCATTGTTATTCTTCTCTTGAGTTGTTGGGAGAGTTTATTATTACCGGTTTGATTTTATTTAAATCACAGCTCATTTGATACGGGTTTGTTATTAAAATCAGTGATAATGTTTAGGAAACTATTATGTGCGCTAGGTAAGAAAATTATATTTAAAAATCATTAATTTATTGACACATTAAAAAAAGAATCAAAGCAGGAATCAATCTGCATTCTTGTTTGGCATTATGGATAGATGATTTTATATTTATCATGTTTACAAACTCTTGTTGGAACCAAATGATAATTATTTAGAGTCATCTATATTTAAATACACGAAGCTCTACTATATAAAGAAATAATAATTATGGAATATTTTGGTCTTGCATTATCATTAATTAATTACCTTGTCCTTATTATATTCAATGGAACATACTAGCAATATAAATTGAAAATATATATCTGCACCAAAACTTTTGTTATGAACATTAATTCGAATACTTTCAATGTTTTATTTAGTTTTCAACGTAAAAATGTAATTATTTTTTTATGCAGTGTAAACTATCAATTAAAACAGTTGAAAGACAGTACAATATAACATATTAAATATAATTTTACGCATTTAAATTTTAAATTAAATGGCAATTGAAAACACCCACTAGCTAGGTAAAACCAGTCATGAAAATATTAAATTTGTATTACAATATATGTTATGTTTATCTAATAAAACAACATAAATATTATAAATAAATTCCTTCTGAAAATCTTAAGATGTTCTGCGTGGCAATATTATAATAGTTTGCCTGTTTTGATTTAATATATTCTTCATATTATATCATTATTATACATTTATCTTTAGTGTATATGTACATGTGTGTTTATCCTTTAACGTCTCGTACGTGTATAATTAATGGATTACATGTATTCATTGACATTGAATGCTTAGTCCAAAATACGTGTTTGGTGTTTTTACGAGGAATTATGTGTTCTGCAACATAAAAAGTCATCCCAAATTGTTCAATTTGATAATCTTGTTTTTTTTTTTAAAAAAAAAATCTCAACAGAGCGACCGGTTCTTCGAAATTATCTTGGAATACATATATTGTGTCTGTGTGGTAGTAAGAATTCACAAACATATCCGGGGTTATCTTAATTGCTTTGATATTTAGTTTATCAAGAGGCGACTTTTGTAAGTGAGAGATAGCCATTGGAGTATTTTTACAAAAAAAAAGAAAAATATGAGAAAATTTCTGCATAATATTATTGAATAGATAGATATACAAATAGCTATAATCCAATATATGTAGCCATAAAGACATTTGATATAAGCTACTATTAGACCAAGTATTTTGCATATTATTGCTACCAATATAGAAACCTTTATTAGTTCTTAATTTTTGGGGATTCACGGTATCACTTTCTTATCATAAGTGATATGGAGCCAAAATACCTGTATTTATATATTCATCTTTTCTGTGGTACTCAGATAGTTATATTAATTTGTGTCCCATCGTATGATATACTCTGACTAATGGCAGGATACCAGTGACGGCC
The DNA here is from genome assembly GCA_031772345.1 of Himalopsyche anomala. Taxonomy (NCBI): domain Eukaryota; kingdom Metazoa; phylum Arthropoda; class Insecta; order Trichoptera; family Rhyacophilidae; genus Himalopsyche; species Himalopsyche anomala. The sequence continues at coordinate 17,674,081 of CM062825.1, read as the reverse complement.
GGTCAATGTGGCATTGGATCAATGTACCCCTTATATATTCAGGGACGGTTATATTTCATTAAATAATATTCAAACATAACATTTATACCATTCACTCATTTTAAATTCTTCATGTATTGTCTATAATAAATATTTTGGAACATTTTATTTTATTTTATTTTTTAGACAATAAAAACATGAAGAATTTAAAATGAGTAAATGGTATAAATGTTATGTTTGAATAATATTTCATGAAATATCACTGCCCCTGCATATACAAGGGGTGCATTGATCCAATGCCACATTGACCGGCCGCCCCTGCAGGCTACCATTACATTAACAAGGGGCTCGCTTAACCTCGAAGCTATTCTCGGTGCTCTGAGAAAACTGTGGATTTTTTAATCATTATTATACAATTGTACGCATCGTTTTACTACTTTATATATCGAAAGTAAATATGTAACAATACACAGTGTAATATATTCATAGTTGAAAAAAAAAATATACTTTACATTGAAACAGTGGAGAGTTAACTGAGAGATCAACACAAAAATTAGACTTTATTTGTATTTTAGTCATAGTTATACCATCGTAGATAATAATATTATATATATATATATATATATATATACATATGTCAGAAATGTTAGAAACAAAAAAAATGTTGTTTTATTTTTTTGCATATTTAAAAATTATGTAACTCATATATTTGAGAATATTGTTTTTTTTTATTAATTTAACTAAGGGCTCGCTGGCCTATCTCAAATTTAACAATGGGCTCGCGAGAACCTTTCAGAGTCCCCTCCATTCCACATATTTTGAAATAGCATATTTTTCTTTAAGTATACCCAGGAGTGGGCTGGAGGGGGCCTGAAGGGACTCGCGCGAGCCCCTTGTTAAATTTTTCTAAGGCCTGCGAGCCCCTTGTTAACTAAAGATAAAACAATATTCTCAGATCAAATGAGTACATAACTGCAATTTCTGACACTTATATTATCTACGACTGCTCAGTATACACACAGTAGTAATTTTTTAGCCATTTGGATTGATAAGTTACATTTTAGTGTTTTATGTAAAAATCGATTGCTTATTTGAGTATTGCATATAAATTGCATATGAGTGATAAAAACAATCACTCTTCCCCAGAACACCGATAAATACTTTTAGATTAAACGAGCCCTTTGTTAACGTATTGACAGCCCACCGCTGAGTATACCTGTTGAGCAGTCCTATTATACACGTTCAGCATACATACTTTTATTTAATTTGTTTATCTAATTAATTGATCATTTTGCTACACTTCTGTGATTTTCATTGAAAGAAAAGTTTTAATATTTGGAGTGTTAAATGACGAGTGAAATACTAATTGGTACAAATTAAGGCAACCAATCTCGGAACCTTTTTCTGAATTCGTAATTTTGGCATTCATATTTTTTCAATATTGGGATTGATCATTTATCATAGTTTCATGTTTTCAATTTGAATATAAAAAATATCACGCATTACAACCAAAACGACAGTTTTTTTAGAAGGAAATTCGATATCAATTTTGTTTTAAAAAAATGATTTTTCTGCACTACCTTATTGCTTTTCTCAAGCCTATACCAAGTAGGGATTCTGAAGTCTCGGGTTTTTCAAAGTCCCGGGACTCGAGACGTGATAAAGTCAAAGTCCCGGGACTTCCCGGGAATTGGGACTTTTATTTCCCCTTCAATAAAATTATAAATTTATTTAAATTAAATATTTGTATGTATGTACTAAAATGGGATGATAACGGTACATGTATTGAAAAAAATAACAATGAATTTGGGTAAAATTATGACCGTTACTTCACAAATCACAATACAGCTTTTATACCTTTTTTTGTCTTATTGAGACATTGGTAACTTTGTACAATAGTGAAAAAGATTTGTTTTTTTTTCAAAACTGATCCCGATGATAGACACCAATGTAAATTTATTTTAAATCAAAATTAACTAAGGTCACATTAGCGATTGTTTGCATCCAATTTTTATTTGTTATAATGGTTTTTTCAAAATTAAAATGTACAATTTGGCTTCCTTAAGTTTCGGGACATTTAACAACAAAGTCCCGGGACTTAAGACAGCGAAAAACCTTAAAAGTCCCGGGACGTCTCGACACAGAATCCCTAATACCAAGAGATCACAGAAGTATTTTTTTATATTTTACATTTGATCTGTAGCCATTATTGGCTTCCCCTTTAGTAATATTAACCACGAAAGTTCAACAAATGAATTTACTTAATTTTTATCAGGAGTTTTTCGTTATGTGATTGAAAACATTCATTTTTCTTTCAATCATAATTTCATTTTGTCTTCAATATAGGATGCATTATAAACTTAATTTTATCGGCGATATCCGTGTGAACAGTTGGCACAACTCACAAGTATCTTTAAGAAGCAATCGCATTTGAAATGCGGGATTTCCTGGTTGTGAGAGCCTTTGTACCACAGTGCGTTATATTTGCTAGAAAAAAGGGTTCTAATTTATTTCGTTTATTATGTTGACTCTGGTTTATTGTGCTTCTGTTGTTATCAATAGTTTGTCAAACACGATGACAAAAAAACCTAAAATGTTTGTACTTAATTGAGTTATATTTACAACAAATTGAGACACGAGTGGGTCACTATTAAATACAATTGGCCTTTTCATTTGAGTCACTTAGTCATTGGTTATCCCGCGTCTTATTGGTAATTATTATGATTAGAATGATTCATACTGCATATTCGTATTACCGACACAAAGAGAGATCATCTTTATAGATTTGATAAATCGATCTAGTTGTTTTTTTTTTGTTAAATATTTCTTTTAAACTAATTTATGATGGTATAATATACAACGATAAAAAAACAAATAAGTTTTCAAATAAAATTCAAAAAATAAACATTTTCTCATCATATCATTTTACGTCATATTTTCTTTTTATGTGTTTGATAATTATTATTTATTTATTATTTATGATACATTTAAGAAATACAAAGGATTGCTATTACAAAAACTATAAATCTGAATAACAACTCTTTATGTTCAAAGAGTCTTAAGTACAAACGTACAAGTTCATTTGTATATTTAAATTGTTGGTTATTATAAAATATATTCCCTTTAAATGATATTTATAAATTATTTACATCCGAACATAGTAATGTGTTAGAAAAATACTTGTGCCTACCGTTCACTTAGAATTCTTAATTATTTTTTTCAGACAAAAAGTTAACCAGTCTCTATTTTATTTGTGCAGTATTTTATGCAATAAATAATATTGAATTATAAATTGAGGATAAAACTTCTTGGTTTTGGAATATGTTCAGTCCCTGTTTAGTACTTTAAGTCACTATGTGGCATCCCTAGAATTTTCCTTTAAACCTCTGCATCTTTCTGGTCAAGTCAGCATTCTTTAGTTCCAACAAACACATCACATATAAAGTTATCATCTGGCTTTGAGAGCATTGAAATCCTACAGACAGGGATGGGCTGGAGGGGGCTGGGGGGGGCTCGCGCGAGCCCCTTGTTAAATTTTGGCGCGGCCGCCGAGCCCCTTGTTAAGATAAGAAAATCATTCGTCTTATATCAAATCATCAAACTGCAATTTTTGTAGATGAATAAATTTTAAAATTATTTGTCGTTTCATTTTTTCATTCAGCGTTGTGGGCGTCCGTGAGTCCCAGTACGAAAAAACATTTTTTCGATCGATTTATCTATTTTCAGTTCGAAGGAATGGGTGTTTGTGATGTCTTAAGATTGCGTTCCACTCTTCCGATTCTTCAATTTAACTGGGCGCTACTATTAGTTAATAACTAGTCCTGTCTTATGCTTATCATTTTATCCCTACTACTTACTCTCTTTGGAAAAGAGAGGTAGAGCGACTAAGTAACAAGCAGTTTCCGTAGAAAAATACCTTCGTTGAGATAGATACCTTCATTAGGAGGCCATATACTCGACATAGGGAGCGGACATGGATAAAAAAATGGATAACATTTACCGAGCCCCTTGTTAAGGTATTGGCAGCCCACCGCTGCCTACAGAATATATTAATTTATGATTAACCCTATATGGCATTTACGTAACAGGTAGTGTTGTGGTTGGTTTTCATATTTCTTATGCACGTTAATCACTTCGTTATTGTTATAAATGCTTTGTAAAATTTTAAAACACATCGGAAGTCAATTCCACCTTAACGAGGCGTAACTGTTGACCTCGTTTTGAAGTTGTGTGACATACAATATTCAGATGAATTATACTTCACCTTATTATAAACTAGCTTGTTGTTGAGTTTTTTTGCAACTTTACTATCATGATTTATTGCGGAGTTTTTCTACTTCCTACTATTAACATACTTTTTAAAATACGATAAATCTTATTAGAGATTTAGTTTTTAATCTTCATTTTAAGTCTTTACGTATTTTATTTGCATCTAAACTTGCTTTCTCTATACAAGTATACATCGTTAAAAACTATTTGGATTTTATGTACAATCCTATATATGAAATAAAATTGATTACACTTAGTGAATCTATTCTAAATATTCATTTATACAGTAGTATGGTGGGGCGAAGACGCGTGGGATCGGTGCTCCCATACCTTTAGTAGACGATATGAAAATTTTGAGAAAAATATTTGTTTTTACATAAATGTAATAAAATGCTGTTTGTAATAATGTATTGGAAGAACGTTTTATTGGTAACTTTTTGATGTGAAAATTAGATCATTGCAGTTAGAGAGCATTAAAATATGGTAATTAATCAGTGCTCCCAGACTTTTTTGTTAGCAGTAGACCTCTAGATTTAACACAATAAAAGATTCAAAAGATTTAGTTTTTTTACCATGTCCTCTCTAAATGTAGAGCGTATGTTCCCATAATGGACTTTATCTCAACATAAATGTTTCTACGAGAACTGCCTGTTACTAAGTTGATCAAATTCTCGCTTTTTCGAAAGAGATTAGAAATAGAAGGATAAAGCTAGGAAAATACAAGTTGTAAGGTAATCGCTCTCACTACTCGCCGTTTTTAGGATAGGATAATTGGGAGGGAGGAATTCAAGACATCACATACAATCATACCATCAAACAGATTTCTCGAATCAATTTATTGATTTACTATTTATGAAAAAACCCTTATTTTTCCATTCATTAGTATTATTGGTATTTCCCGTATTTTTCGTAATAGTTTTCCTGTCATGTAAATAACATGCCATGTATTTATCATGCAGCCACTTAAGACACAGACGTTTAAGAGTCTTAAGACCAACATAACTGTAAGCCGTGATAAAGAAAGTTGTTAATCCACAAAAAATTTGGCGCAGATTAGCACTTCAATAATTTATTTATTTTTTAATTCTCATTTCCATGTCACCGAAAATAACGTTATTTTGCAAATTGCATGCATATGAGACAATGGAATTCGTTGTGCAAGATTAAATTTGGGTGGCCTCTTCTTTCAACAACATGCATGTAAACAGGTATTGAAGATACAACTAAATTTAGTATTTGAGTTTTTGTCATAAAAAATACTGCTGTGTCGGTGAACGTAAGCGACTGACATAAGTTTTTATTCAGTTAATATCAGTAGGTGCACATACTGCCAATAAGTAATATTACTGTGCTGGGATTCTGAGTTTGAATACTTTTTTAGACATGAATCGTGAAGAGTAACAGGGCATGGGAGATCAATGAATTGGTCACTAAACCTTTCTATCCGACATAGCTATAAATAGAACAATAAGATCGAAAGAGGGAAATTTAAAAAAATCCACCATAGCTTTGATTCCAATCAAATACAGTCGAACTTGGTAATTATGAGGAAGATGGGACCGACTGAATTTGCTCGTTCTGGGCATTACTCGTAATATCCGAAAATATATGTTTGTAAGTGCTTACAAATAAACCCATCACATGAAGACGAAGTATCTGTAGCGGTCACATAACACAAAAAGTCAAAAAAAAAATTTCATGCAATTTCAACCATATGTGTTGATACTTTTTCAATGTTGTCGGCGAAAACATCAATTAGGTACCAGTGCCATGAACGTAACCCAGCTGCATCGGTCTAGTTGACTGCCTGGTCGGATGGTATTGCTTGTGGTCGAAAATGTTGTTTTTAAACGATCGACACATTAACAGTTTTAAGAAAATTTTTGACGATATTTTTGCTCGGTATGCCCGAAAAGTAGCTCGTTATAAAAGTAAATAAATGTATGAAGAAAACCATAAACTAAAATGTCGACGAATGTTTCCTAATAACATCCAAGATCTCGCTATTTCCGTGATCGTAATAAACGAGTTCAACTGTTATTGATTCTCAACTGATTGTCGCAAGACATGTATTTTTTTGATTTCCACAAATTAAAATTGTACAGTAAAATCCATCTCAGAGACGAATTATCATCTTAATTGGTATTTTTTTTACATTTAACAATAAAATATAATATTGGGCAAAATCAGACGAAATAGAAAGTTAAATAAAACGATTATTTTTGCATTTACTTAAATGGTTATAATCAGGGCAGTGGAGCTGAAGCATGATGTTTTTGATAGAGCTGGAGTTTTTAAAAAAACGGCACTAGGCATTGTAAATATTTAAAAATAGTTTATATAACATTTACACCTTTTTGAAAATCTAAGTCAATGTTGGACTTGCAAATGCTGGAGACGAGGTTGCGGTATTTTTTTCACAGCTCGACGAATCTGGTTATTAGTGAAATCAAATTTAGTCATTTTTTATATTTCACTCGAAACGCTTAAAGTGTGTAGTAATAATTATGATCAACATTGTTTTTAGCTCTTATTTAGATAAAAAATAAACTAAAAAATTAGATATTAGAAAATGATTCGAGGAAACTATTTGACCAAATATGCAGAAGTTAGTATAGTTTTTATTGTTTTTTTTATACGTAAAATTCATTCTAAATCCTGTTTAAAACTAATAGACTATAATTATACCAACTCGCTCTCTGCGATTAATTTCAATAAATGGTATACATATTTTTCTACTGTTTTAAATTTATGATGGATTATTTTTTAAAATATACTTAAAACTGCATCCGATAACTTATTAATATCTCAAAATTTAAAAAACCGAAACTTTTTCAAGAAAGTGTTACTTCTTATTTATATAATAATATGCAATAATAAAAACGTTCTAATAAAATGTATCGAAAATGGTGATGACCGACTTTGGTTTATATTTCAATGATAGCGTTATCGATGGGTCAATAAATTCGATGGTACCTAATAATATTCATTTTAAAATATGTACTATTTTGCTAAAGTTGAAGGCATTTATAACATAATATGAGATCGTGACTTTTATGTGTCAAATAGCAATATTAAAAACATATTATAATGATTACAACGATCAGTGTTGATAACGCAAGCAAGTATAATAGTATTCCATGATTAATTAAATTTTGAAACGTCAATTGATGAATTATTTATGATATCGACTGTGGAAAGGAAAAAGGACGCAACCCACAGTTATTTCAAAACATCTTTTTTCGATAATCACAATGTATCCAAGTTGATACACGTTATATCAAAAGGATGTAAGCTGCAAATGGCGAATTAGTATTTAAATTTAGCTTTTAAGTTTGAAAAAGATGGGCTTGTAAAAATACAAACCAAGAAAAAAGACTAAAAAAAAAGGTTTTTCCTAGACAATTTCTTAAATTAACATTAGATTATGTCTACCAGTTTAGAAGTCTCCGCGCATTTCAAGGTTGTTTTTATTTCATATGGCAGAAAATCATCAAAACACGTTTTTTGTGCCTCCTGTAAAATTTGCTATGTGTAGGTTACCTCATTTTTTCTTTCCACAGTCGATATTATAAGAAATTATCAATAATCAACATTTTATTAAAACAATTTTAATCACTTTTAAGGCGTTTACTGTCAATAATAAAAGACTCTTTTGTACTTATACCACAATTATTTATTAGGATCTGGGCCGGTTTCGCTCATCACAAGCATTTATTGTTAGAATTAATCGCCGTGAAACATTACGGGTTAAGACTACCGCGGTCACTAAACTTTTCAAGAAACGGGCTGAATTGTTTTTTAAAAATGTTGGGGGGGGGGGGCGGACAAAAATTGAATCATATTAGACTTTTCAAAAAGTCAATGTTTTTTATGTGTAAAATATTTATATATTTAAAATCAGGGGCTGGATTAAATTCTTTAGAAGGCCAAATCCGTCCAAGGGGCTATTTTTGATCGCTGAGGAGGGCAACCTTTTTTACGCTGGGATCTACTTTTCAATATGAAATATACTTGCGATCGACTACTAACTGATTCTTGTAAGAAATTTTATTTCGGGTTTTTCCCCTACTACAAACTCAAAAGTGTTTATTTTCAATGCAAACTATCAATCGGCACGTGCTTACAAAATAATTCGATGTTAATATTTTCATATTTTTAGCAGATTATGTATTCAAAACAACTCTTTTTGGATGGAGCGAGAAAGTATTAGTTTTCGGGATCGACTAAATTTTACTTTGTGCAAAAAGGTTGGGTACCCTTGATTTATATAGTGATCAAATTATTCCGGCACAAAAAAATAACTTTGTTATTAGCATATTTATTAGTTATGACTATAATACAAACATAAACGATGAATTGTAGGCTAACAACATAATTACCATATGAACATGTAAGTTATGATTCAAAATTTGCATACAAATCTAAAATAGTAATTTTTTATTAAAATAATGTTGTCAATAAAATAATATGGTAATATAATTTCATCAATTTATTGGATCTAACTGTACATCTTTATGTACACACATTAATTTCTTGTTAAAATAAGATAATTTATTTTACAATAGTTTTTTTACTATGAACAACATTTGTTATTCTTTCTTATATATAAAGCTCTGGACACAGAATTTACCGTAAATTATAATAAAAATAGATAATATAACAACAATATTATCAATTATTTTGTTTTGTCGCAACCTGAAAGATATTTGACGTCCTTGATCTATGTAGGTTCTAGGACAGTGAACATTAAAATAAAAAAAACAAATTAAATGTGACATGTTTTTCAATACTTGAATATTCCGTGTACGGAAGAATCGGCATTCGGCATGTTCAATTTTCATTCATTGTGGAAGTCAATTGACCTTTTCATTTGAATCACTTGGTCATTGGTAATCCCACGTTTTATTGGTAATTATTGTGATTGATTGATTGTGTGACTGATTCATAATAGAACCAATAGTATATAGATCGTTTTGTGAATAAGCATTTTCAACTGAATAAAAGAAAATAATATTTTAGCCATTGTCGAAGTCAAGCTTTTCAGGATCTCGTATGGTTATTTTTATTTTTAAAATTCGTAAGACAAATATGTCATATTATTTTATTTAAATTTTTCAATTACAAAAATAATTTTCATCACAGCTAATGCCAATGCGCCAAATATTTTAATATTGAAAGATCATACGAGAAAAACTCGATGAGAATTTAAATTGTAAGTCACTCGAGATCAACTCGAGGTACATTGACGTCACAAACATCCATGTCTTAAGTCTCAAATTTAAATTGAAAAATCTAAATTTGGAATTTACCTTACCGGGAATTGGTTCCAGACCCGTCTGGTCGGTAAAGCAAGCCATAACCAACTAGATGAATAATAATAATGAAACTATTAATTCGTAATCATAAGAATTTATTGTTTGACCTTGGACGATATTTTTACTTCAGTTTGAAATAATAAAGGGCTTGTGTGAGTATGATATTTTCACTAAACTATATTATAAACTAGTATTGTAAAAATGTGAATAGCTCCCCAAGTATTTAAAATACTTAAATAGTCGGCTTCATACTTTTCGAGCTTGGAACTTTAAGAGCCACGGGGAGATTTATCCGGTTGGGCAATAAAAAATATACATATTAAAAACTTTTAATTTGTGCAACAGACTGGATTTTTTTCCTGTTACCAGGAAAATATCTTTCATGAAACGCAATATTTATAATGATAGAAATCTCTAATGCTGTTTTCGATGATGTTGTTCTTGGTCACTTTAAAAGTTGACAAACTGGTTATCTTTGATAAAGAAGCACGCATCGGCTGTGTTCTTAATAAACATCAAAGTATTTATTTAAAACTTGTATGTGAAATAGAATCAATCCATTATTTAGTAATTAATAAATCAGAGTTTCGTGTTTTTTTTATGTCAATAATTCTCGAATTGATTTCTGGGCCAATTAATGGTATGCATTATAAGGTTTTGAATTTTATTATAATTTCATCTTGCTGAAATAAAAAATTTGGAAGGTTACATGGAATGTCGTATTAATCCCGGTTTTTTAAAGTAAAATTGTGCATTTTTTGTGACTCAATGTATTTACCGTTTGAAGGTTACGTGTCTGAAAAACAAACGTAACCATTTTATATTTTATTTAAAAAAAAATCTAAAAGTTTTGAAATATTTTTTAAGAGGTAATAAACACTTTAATTATAGTCACTTATTCATACTTTATACCTTTATGTGTAAATTATTTTCATTACCAATTGTTTGTTACATCATAATAATTTTATTTTATTTCGTATAAATATCATTGTAAGCTTGTATCAGTTTATAATACTCATCATGAGCGAAACCGGTCCTGATCATATTAAATAAAAGTGCAATTAGTACAAATGAGTTTTTTATTTTCTTATTATAATACCATTCCACTAAGTATTGACAGTGAACACTCTAAAAGTGATCTCATTAATAAGTTAATTTAAGGATTGATTAATTTCATTTATATTTCTGAAAAAGTATAAAAGGATATGACAAAGTACAAATAACGATGACAGCTTAGTTAATATACAACACAAGTATAACCACGAATTGAAACCGAGATAGTAAATTTTTCTAACGTGTAAAATTATAATGCTTACAAAAGTAATATTAAGGTATTTTAGACATCATATATACGATCACAATACTTCGATATGTCGAGTATTTTTTTTTGAACCGATGACCACTTGACAAAAATCCCGGCCACAATTGAAATAAACCTATGAAAATGAACAAAAAACACCCATTAGCTGTAAACATTGCATAATTTAATAATAAATAGTAAGTGGTATTTCGTGGTATATTATATATTTATGTGACAGGGTATGTCACGTTTTTTCCCTCCTTTTTGTGAAACTGAGATTGTTTCCTATTTTTTTTTTAAATCTTCCATACATAATACACGTCATCTTTTTGAGCAGAAAAACACTGTAATATGAAACAAATTGACAGAAAGAATCAATTTTTTTACTTTTTTCGTACGGAATTAGATTACTTGACTTATGTTAAATTTTATTATACTTGTAGTCATCTTGACTTCAATATAATTTTCGTTGTCCAGACAAAATCAGCTAATGATAATTGAAAATATATCAGTAAAACGTTTTGTTTAGAGAAAAAAATGTGCGGTTGAGTAAGTCAAAGAATTCGATTATTTTAACTGATTACTTTAACGCAGACTTCGACGCTTTCGTCACAAAACCAAACCCTATATCATACAACACACGTATTTGATGATAGAATTAATATTGTATGGTATAATACATTACACATTTGGTGCAAATGTAATCGGGAATATGGCTTAACGCTGATAAAATGATCCGCAATTTGTTTGTGATAACTCAAGATTTTGCGATAGATGATGAATCTTGCTACAATCGTAAAATATCATATATTTAATAAATCTTGAATAATACTAGTGTTAATAGATTTAGCAACCGATCAGAAGTTTTTGAATGAATGTCCAGGTGACATCAATATATTTTTTTAAAAATAATTAAGCATTTTCAATCATGGACAAAAGTGACTTTCTTCTCGAGCTAATTTCGAGTGCTGTTCTCAAAGCCCACTTTGAGTATATCTCTTTTAAAATTTTGGTACGTTTTTAATAAGTATTACCAAAACAACATTTATCTCTACTAGGAGAAGACCGTAGGCTGTATTCAACCTTCTAATGCCTCTCGATTTGGATGAATGAAAAATTCAACTTGATCAGGCTTTTGACTCGTACGTTGAGACTACTGAAGCTCTATCTTTCCAAGGTATTCACTATTGTACACGACACCCCTTGAAGAGAGACTTGCATTATCTATGTTGGGGTTTCACGTAACACTTAAGCGTTGAACATTTAATAATTATTATCTAGAGTGTTATTGGAGCAGTTATCCAAGACTTACCTTTACTTTGGGTATTACAACTACTAAAGAAATGTTTTTATTTCAGGTGTGCTCTGCACGGTGTCATTGGTGTCCGGTCGTTACCAGGACAAAGCTCAGGATCCTGAAAATTTAGTCTTCAGTCAATACCATGACAAGTTTGATATAGAGTTGATGAAGGTATGAATGTTTTTACAGTTATTTATCATTTGACCACATAAACATATTCATCACTGTTTTTCTAAGAAAAAATGTTGTAAATAAATATTTTTTTATGATACATTTATTATAACTTATTCGCTCCTTGTTCGGAAACATTTTGAACTTCAAGGAAAATATGCATGCAATATCATATAATTAATGGATATAGTTTTTTCAAGAAGCAGTTGCGTATTAAAAATATTTTATAAACACATACTTATGAAAAGGTTAATCTTTATTTTATTTTTCTTTACAGTGTATTTCAGCTTAAAAATTCATTATAAAATTGAAATAAAGTTGCTACTTGCTACGTATTAAAGAGCTTAACGTTAAAATCTGTGCCAATTGGATATAAATTTATGCATACAGTGTAATTTAACAATAATAGTAGTATTTGACGATAAACATATAATACAATATTTATCATTTGGATTAATATGGGCATGCTAGAGTTCCATCTTAATTGGTTTAAAAATATCAATTACGTTATTTTTTTAAGCAATGTTAATACTTAAGTTAGATACTAATTAGTGATAGGTATATCAATAACCCAAATAAATATGTACATTGGCTTGACACTGTTCTCACGAATTCTATAACATATGCATCGTTTGCAAGGGCCAACGTTTGACTGAAGGCTACTTATAAAAACTATGTCTGTAATTCAATACGCGTCCTTTTGGGGACAATATTGACGTTTGCCGCCAAGAACACCTAGAACAGATAGTTGCCAACGCGTCTTTACATTTTTTTAACAATTTAAAGTAAGAATCAATTACATTAAAAACAAATTATATTTAATTTCCAACGACAAAATAACGATAATTTTCATTTTTATAACTGGAATTTCGGAGTTTAAAAAATAGTAAAAAATCCAGAATCCCGGTTTCGGTAACATCGTTTTTGACATCTGAACTACCGAATGCACTATATCGTGATGCAACCGACAATAGTTGAACTGAATATTCACATAATTAATTTATGCTTTCGAATAAAAAGGATTGTTTGGTTATGGGCAATTAAATTGTTTAATGTATATTTTAATATACATAAAAAATAAAGGCTTGTAATATTTTCTGACCAATATGTATTATTCTTTTCAGAATCTGGATTCTCCGGAGTCGACAAATATTGTGTTCTCTCCGTTCAGCTTGAAGATGGCACTCTCAATATTATATCTGTCATCAGGTGGAAATACAAAAATAGAGATGGAGAAGATTTTGGACTTTCCAAAAAATACGACCGTAAATTCTAACAAATTTTTGGCGATACAGAACTCACTGAAGGTTGGTTTTATTTTAAAATATTAAAGGTTCTTGCCATAAAATATACATTCTCAACCAATTTATAAAAAGATTAATAAAAACAATCTATATAACTGAAATTATTTAAAGGTAAATATTATGTCACATCCAAATAAAAAAAATATAAGCCAAACGATAAAATTATTATAACTTTATCGACGTCAAATTTTGCTAAAAATATAGTTTTTGGTAATAAATTTAATAACATTCTTAATAAGGGTAAATTCCGGCAAAACACTTAAAGTAAACAGTAGAATTCCTGATCGTTGTTCTTCAGGAGTGATTAAAAAATGAAAACGGAAAAGTCTTGATAATAACTACATGCATGATAGTAAATTAGGGAAAACTATGAATGTGAGAACGATTTATCGAGGTTTCAATAACTTTCAATCTAATATGTATTATACGACGCTAGATGGGGGGCTTCGTCAATCGTCAGTTGCATGACCACGGGTTCGAATCCTGAGAAAAGGATTGCCCCTGAGAAGTGAAGTGAGCTGAGTGGTATTTTAGAAAAACACGAGATGCATGCCTTAAAATATTTTGAAAATGAAGTCAGTTTTACCATTTTGCTACGAGGCTCACTTCAATTTTCAAGGGCTTATATTTCTGTGATATTGCCAACACGTTCCAACCACCGGAAAACCACCAGGAAAGCGATTATTTCATATCTCATATTTTTCATTCTTACCGCTTTTTTAAGAGATCGGCAGAATGACTGCATTAAGTTTTAACTGTGTTGAAAAAGCGTCTATAAAGATACTTCACATAAAAATCTGGGTTTTTTTTCTCAAATTTCAGCTCACAGATTCATAACGGGAAAAAACTGCATACTCCATCTCAAGATGTTTTTTTTTATAAAAAATGACATTTGATGATATTTAAATTTACCGTAATTATTCATGACATTAATATCGACTTTGGAAAGGCAAAAGAATGCAACCCACACGTAACAAATTTTTCAGGAGGCAAAAAAAACGTTTTTTTAATATTTTAGACCAAATACATATTATGAAATATACACAACCTTAAGGTGCACGAAGACTTATAATCTTGTATTTAATTAACCTAATTTAATATTAATTTAATTAATTGCTTAAGAAAAACCCTTTCGTTATTTTTTTCCTGGGTAATTTTCACATGCCCTTCTTTTTTAAAACTTAAAAGCGGAATTTAGATACTAATCCAGCATTTTCAGCTTACACCTTTTGATAAAACGTGTATTAAGTTGTATACATTGTGATTATCGAAACAACTTTTGATTGCGTCATTTTGGGTTTCAACAGTAAAATTGTGTTAATGTGCTAATTCAGAGGCAAGATTAAACAGTTTATAGTGAAAAATAGCATTTCTGAATAACGTCTCCCAAAACTATAATATGAGCTTATGAGAGGTGAAGTGAGCAAAGTAGTATTTTATGAAAAAAATAATTAGTTTCGTTATAATATTCTAAATATCTTAAAGTGGGGTTCGGTAAACTTTTTTTGGAAAGGGCCAGACTATATTTTTTTTGGCTTGGCGAGTCAGGTGCTGAACTGGAAGATATGTATGTACATGATTAATACATACTTCTGTTATGAAGCGTTATTTTTACATACTATTTACACAATTTATCTTAAACAATACAAAATTAAAAATTATCTATACAAAAAAAAACGAATAAAATTGTTAATAAAGTAATGTAAAAAAACAATATTCACCCGCGGGCCAGATTGAAAACAAACGGTGGGTTGTAGTTTGCCAACCCCTGTCTTAAGGTATCGTAAAAGTGAAATGAACATATGTTTACAATTATTGTCAGAAATGTTTTATAATTTTGTCAACAACAAAATCTTATTTTCTGAGATTATTTTTTTAGCGTTGCGCATTATATAGGATAGATACAT
This sequence comes from Himalopsyche anomala, assembly GCA_031772345.1. Classification (NCBI taxonomy): domain Eukaryota; kingdom Metazoa; phylum Arthropoda; class Insecta; order Trichoptera; family Rhyacophilidae; genus Himalopsyche; species Himalopsyche anomala. The sequence continues at coordinate 17,658,533 of CM062825.1, read as the reverse complement.
TTTTTTCAAATTATGTTAAAACTGGCCAGATGACAAGCAACACATAATATGACCAATAAATAAAACACTCTTACCCGAGGGCCACGAAACGTCACGTTCTAAGCAAATACTTTCATACAAAGTTTGTATGAAAGTTTGCAGTACTTAGCGTGCTTAGCCTAGAACGTATCGATTTATGAACCAGGGGTAAGCGCACTTTAAAATCAACGAAGATCGCCTACTGAAGCATAATAAAAGCAATATGTAAAGAATTTGTTGTTTCATAACTTGCAAAAATAAAACAAAGGTTTTTTGTGCAGTTATATGTATTATACATATTTAAAAGTGTAGTAAAGGTTTCGAAAGCTGCCCTACGGCCGCATTTATTAGTCAAAAATATGGCAACACCTGCAAATAATTTAATTTATCCATTACAAGTATCGGACAGTAAATCAAAACTTTTTTTTTGCTTATAATATGCCAGTGATACTAAATGTGTTGCTGAGGTGTTGTGTACCTATTTTTTTCGATAATTAGATACAGTTTGCGCCAGTGCGGATTTCCTTGAATCTATTTATCATTCAACAACAAGCAAATGCAAATCGTTCATTTTTCCTTTAAATTCGACACTACGTGATGAGATTAAAATTCCATTTCTGAAAATATTCGTGGACACCTATTCTCCTTAACAATATTATACATAACCATAACAGCACTATGTTGATTAATAAACGTATTGAACATTCATCTACTGAAACATGGAGTAACTCCTTAATTTTTTGTTCTTTATTCATATAATTTTTTAATGGCTCAACTAAGCATTGCGGGCGCCAACCGGTGGTCTGCGGAGTTATTACATTATATTCCTTATAGTCAAGATTCCAAAAACGTACTCCGAACTTCTTGCCACATCAAAATCATAATTACATTTAGAAATTAATTTATTTAAATAATAAACAAGCAGTAATAACCGTTCAATAATAATAAAATGTTTTTTAATACATTTATATTTAGTAGTAAACCGATGGTTTTAGACTTGGAAGTTTAGTGGTCCGTTAGGTAAACAACCGCTGGTATAGTTGAAACTGACAACGGCTGGGTTTTATTATGTACACTAGTGCAGCGGTCGTCAACCTTTTTGGACTCACAGACCCCTAGATAGATTAAAATGTCAAAATTTTGATCCGGCGGACCACCAAATGGACTTTTGTGTTAAATGTTATATATTTAAATAAAAGTGAATAAAGCGAAGAATATAAAATAAAGTGAGAGAGTGAGACAGAACATGCATCTGCGGACCACCAGTTGCTGACGGCTGCACTAGCGGTCGCAAACCAGTGGTCTGTGATAAGTTTTTTGTGGTACAGATGTTGTTACAGAAACGTCAACAGTGGCCAAGAATCCGTTTACTTATTCCAAAGATACAACAAAAATATTGCACCCACTATTTTTTACGATTAAACAGGCGTTATTATTATTTCATCATTAAAAAAAAACTTTTATGATTCTTATTTTCTATCGTCTTTAAAATGGCAATTAGAGGTAAACCACAGTTTAAAAAAAAAACAGTTTTCAGTAATCACATTGCACATAACTTGAAACACGATCTATCAAAATGATGTAAGTTGAAAATACCGATTTTGTATCTAAATTTCGCTTTTAAGTTTGAAAAAGAAAGGCATGTAAAAATTGAGACCACGAAAAAGGACTTAAACAATGATTTTTCACAAGAAACTTATTAAATTCATATTAGATTGAGTAAATAAAATAACAAATAACTTTAAGTCTTTGTCCGCTTTAAAGTTTTATGTATTTTATATTTTGACTTTGGTCCAAAATCATTAAAAAACGTTATTGTGCCTCGTGTAAAATTTGTTTTGTATAGTTATGTCGTTTTGCATATTACTGTCGAATTATGTTTTTACCAGATGCGACAGATAGAATATCTATCTATTCAGAGCTGAAGAAAAAATACTCATAAAATGATTGCTATAAATGTATTTAATGTTTAATTGAAGTGGCCTTCTGTCAAGAACTGGCTATGAATTGTTTTATTTCGTTGACCTTTTGCAAAAATAATTTAATTTTAAAGAATAATAAATATTATTTTATTTAATTCTCATTTAATCTGTTTATTTTTTATTTTTTTACAGACCCCAAGTTCAATGGCTTATATTCTGGATATTGGAAGTAGAATGTATTTAGATAAAGGTATTGTTGTGGGACAACAGTTTGGTTCGAAACTTGAAGACTACTATCAAACAGAAATTGTACGAATCGACGTTAATTCTCCGTATAAGACAGTCAAAGATGCCAACGATTGGGTTAGAGATGTCACACATGGAAATATCAATGAATTATTGAATGAAGGTTGGTCAACATTTCAAATAAAAAATACCCATATTTACATAATATATTGACATCTTTTTTTGCAACAAAAATACGCAATTATTGTTTGCTTTAAATTATTACATTTCTCTATCTGCTTTGGTTATCTTGAAACTTATTATGAATTATGACAAATCATTCTTAATTTCACACTGTTGACAGAGGATGATTTTTAATGATAATATGAATACAATAATATAAAAACTCGTGTGGACTTTAATTTTAACAGATATTTGGTTTTCTCGATAAAAAAACACATCAAAAAGTTGCAATTTGTATTTTAAAAAAATAGGATTCAAATATTGGAAACATGTGTCGTGTTTTACGAGGTTGTAGTATTTGGCAGAATTGCATCCATAATCCACACTCATTCAATAAGTTTATATTATTTTTCCTGGCAATATTGGCTGAAGAAGTAAAATGTTTATCACGCTTTTGAGTTTTTTTGTGATAGTTTACGAACCGGAACCGCTTATTTTTGTATTCTATGGAACGGAGCGATACTATTCGTATGTTTTACGAACCGGAGCACCGTGTTGGTACGCTCCGCTTAAAATTTGGCCCTGATGATAACAATAGGTTAAAATAATATGTATAGAACAATTAAGAGCTACTTTTTTAATTATCTTTAATTGAAGCATATCTACATCAACCGATCTGTGCTAAAATATTTTGTAATGAAAACAATGTAATTTACCAAACAAAGTTTTGCCTCGGTGCATTTAGACTCATCCTATTGTATTTGCCATGATGCAATAAGTAATAGAGCAAATATGTTTTTTGAGTATTTCGACAAAAAACAAGTAAACCAATTGTTGGTATCAAATAAGTAGTTTAAATAAGATTCACCAATACAATAAATGGCGATGTGTATGTCAAATTGCGCATATAAATGATGGATAACAAGTGACCAAATTCTATCATATAGCGCTCGCTGTCCAGCCAAATATTTTCTGAATCAACGAAATAATTCTATTCAATGTTAGTTAGCAAGTACTCGGTACGGTTCCGTGATTATTACGAACCCGAGTTATCTGTACGAACTACTCGGTATTTATTATCCGTACTGAAAAACTTCGTAAATCGATTTTTCCAAACAACAGTCTTCTGTACACAAAATCCTCCGTACATATAAAACTCCGGACACAGAATGTTTCGTATATTTATATGATTTGAGATTCGGCATCAAGACTATACATACTGGAAAGACATAATATTATACATTATCAATTCATTTGTATGTTTCAAACCTCGAAAATATTCGTCACCGCTAGGACAAATATAAATATTGAAATAAAACAACAATTTTAATATTGAAGTGCTTAAAATGTTCAATATTTTCCGTGTCCGAATTTTTTTACGTATGAAAGATTCTGTAAATTTCTGGAAGAATCGGTGTACGGAGTTTTCTTGTGCGAAGAATCCTTTCACTGCTAGTTACATGGCAGGATTCTTTTATAAGAGCATCAAAAATATATTGTATACATCATGATCCAGAAATAAAATTGCCAATATCATACTGAATTCTCGGTAGTTATTTTAATCTTACAAAAATAAAATACATTCCTTAACACAACCCTGCCTTATGTTAAATACTTATACTACGTATAAAAATCAAGTTTTTTTCAAGTATTATTATTTTCAAGAGATAAATTAAATTATTATTAGCTATGATAATGATGTGGGAAAACCAACATCCACTCGATTAGAAAAGTTAAGGTCATTCCGATAGCGAAGAGTTCAAGACTTGTTTCAACTGTCATCACAACATCGTCATTTTGGTAGGCTATTTATATGAAAACGATTATGCTCATGTATACGTTTGTTTATATTATTTGTTGTTAGACAACCATACAAAATCCATCATAAAACTTTAATATAAATTTCCTTCTTTTCATTTGAAACGATTTCGCAGGCTGCATTGGCAGAATAATCATTATCATAACAGTATTTATTACATTTTAGTTAAAAGAATTAACTTTAACGAATTTAAATATTTGCAATGCTTTTGTAGACCAAGAGACGCATTTCTAACAACTTTAAACGAATACGATAAAACAATGAATAACTTACAGCGATTAATCGCAACTTATATTGACTTGCATTATTTATATACGGTAATTCTTAAACCCATTTATCTTAATGTTGAAATTTGTTAAGGTTAACATTCTGTGAATTAATTAAGTGTGGCATTAATTTAGTTTTTGCTTCCAATATTTTTTTTGCATATTTTCAGGTTTAACTTAGGTTTACAATGTATGCTTTTCTAAATTACTGACAGATGTATACTTTATATTATTTTGATTATATTGTTTTTACCAGAGGTCGTCTTTTCTCCTTTGTCTCCTCTTCTTTCGTTTTGATACATTCTTCATCCATCCTGTTAGTTATCTATGAACGATAAATCTTCATAATAACATGCTTCGAATACTTATTTTCTTCAATATTTTCTGTTCATTTGTAATAAATATTTTCATTTAATATTCCTTGACACGACTTCACATTTTAACTTGTCTTGATTGAGACCGTACCTGGCAACGTTACTGTGATCGAGGACAAAATTTGAAGATATATCGGTAAAATTACTTAAAAAAACAACAATAATTTCAATCCACGCATTAGTAAAGATGTTTTGTTTAAAAATAAATAAACATAATATAAATCAAAAGCTAGATTGAGAAAAATACGCATATGATTTGTATGAGTTGGTTTGTTTCAACGAAGCTGAGTGTAAATCTCTAGTGTGGGTTTTTCTGGAAAAAGAATTAACTATTATTTATTATGTATTTCAGCCGATCTCATTGATGCAGTTGTGTTGTTACTGACGACAGTCTACTTCAAAGGATCGTGGGAAAAGCAGTTCCTTTTAAATGAAACATATACAGCACCATTCTTCACCAATTCAACAAGGACTGTGCAAGGAATTATGATGTCTCAAACAGATAAATTTGAATTCACCAAATCGAAATATTTTGAATCTAAAATATTGAGGATGCCCTACAAAGTAAAATATACATTCCCTTATAAACCTTCAAAAATTTATTTAGATGAGGTCCTAAAAAATCATACTTTCTAAATTTAAAAAAAATAAGAATACTGTTTCAGGCATAGTAATTTTTTTTGTGACAAAAAAATGTATGTAATTTCTATTTTTATGTGAATTTTTTTTCGAAACTTTAAATTCAGCCGCAAAACAAAAGAAAATGAACAAAGTGTTCAATTTATTCATTATTTTATTTTTGATGAAATTCCAATTTGTATTTTTCCTCGTAGTTTTTCTTTATGGTTTTCCTCTTGTTCAATTAGTTAAGTTCTATTTTTAATATATTATCTTTCGATTATTGAATTATGTTTAATATGTCTGTCACATCCACTTAATTTATGAGCTTTGTCATTTTCTCTATTAGAAATAAAATCGGTTATGTTAATAAAAAACAATTTTACAAGAATGGTCACACTTCTTAACTTAGTTTACTGTTGAAACTAATTATCTCTTTAATCAAATGTAATAAACGTCGAATAAGATCATTTTGATTTAATCTTTTAATTTGTGAGATTTTATCACAAATAAAAATATTGCATATGACAAATTATTTTCAATTCTAACATTCTTTTTGATACTTCATCTCGCACTTCATGATTGACGGCCACACTCGTCACTGATAGACCCTTTCGGCTATTGCAATTTAACTACACACGTACATAATATCATATCAAATTTTAGGATATTAAAACAAACGAGCGCAAAATATCTAAAAAAATAAATAATATCATTATGTGAACGTTTTTATTTTACAGGGAGAAAAGCTGTCCATGGTGTTTATTCTACCAAATAGTATAAATGGTTTGAGCGAAGTGATTAAAAGATTGAATCCCACAAAGTTATACAATGAAATAAACATCATGGAGCAGAGGAATGTTAAGGTTGCCATTCCTAAGTTCAGATTTGACTTCCAGTCGCACTTCAAGCCTATCCTCCAGAAGGTATTATATTATTTATATTTTTCCATTAGCTTGTGGTCAACAGGTCAACTTCGCTGTCTAAGATTGTAATATAGCAGTACGAGCAGTAGAGTTTTTGTCTATATCAGTGGCGTAGCAAGGGTATGAGGCAGGGGCGGATCTTCCCAGGCGGCATTTTAAAAAATAAATACAATAATTTTCGAGAAATTAAAATACATAAAAAAAATTAAGACAACTGGAGTAAAACTCCTAGTTCATAGATAAATAATAGTAGAAGTAAATTTATTTTTTTGAGCCTAAGAAACAAATAAACTGCATTAAAATATAGAGGCATCAATTCTACATTGGCGGAATAGTAGATAGCGTTATTGCGAACTAATTTTAAGTAAAAAAAATCGCAAAGTCAAAACAAAAAGTCAATCAAAAAACGTTGCAAAATTATGAGTCAACTCTTCCCACCATTTTCATAATATGACTCAAATTATTGAGCCTTCAAAGCTTAAATACGAAAAATATGTGTTACCCTTCTCTTTCAAGTTTTAAATAATTCTATTTTATCTAAAAGCATTAAATAAGTAAATCATAGTGATATTTCAAATATTTGAAACAGTAAATTATTGTCAAATTTGATTTGTTTCGCTTCCTTTCATTTCTCATAATACACTATTTTATAAACGGGTGAATGCTTATCAGCATACATCGCTTATAAAAAATAATTGTAAATTTTTATTAATAAGGTTTGAGGGATTAGTATTAATACAATACTTTAAAAATCAGCTCAAGCAGTTGACTCAGTCTAGTCTTTGGTCACATATTGCTTAAAATATGTCATAACGGTGTCAGGATAAAATACAGGTAATAATTACACAAGGATATACTTTTAATTATTTTCACACTGCAATAATTTCACAATGCTTATACTCAAATACCATAATATTGTCAAATAAAAATTATTAATATAAGTCAAAGATTAATAAATAACTTTAATTTTAATTATTTTATACTGACGATTTCTTTAAATTATCAAATTTATTCTAACGAATACACACCAAAAATGAGTACATTAATTAAAAAAGGATTTTTTTAAATTTTAGTTAGGAGTCAATGATATTTTCGAAAACACAGCATCTTTGCCAGGACTGGCTCGCGGGGCGGGACTACAGACAAAGCTTTCTGTATCAAATGTTATACAAAAAGCTGGAATTGAGGTCAATGAAATTGGAAGTACAGCTTTCGCAGCTACTGGTAAGAAATATAACTTTCATATCGAGCTTTCGCTTAGTTTTCATAAATACCAAGGAAAACTTTTAAGCCTTTATGGAGAAGGTTTTCTAGGAAACAATAATAAATATAAAACATTTTTTTGTTTTGTTTCATAGAAATCACACTCGTCAACAAATTCGGTGAAGATGAAGATCAAGAAACTGAAGAGTTTACAGCAACGAAGCCGTTCCTATTCATGATTGAAGATAGCATGACGAAGCAGATTCTGTTCATGGGAAAAGTTGGTGATCCATCGTTACTCGATGACTCTCCCCAGCAAGCAAGTGGAGATCAAAGTAAGTTAAATTTAATTTTACTTGATTAAAAAAATACTCTATTTTTTTTATTCTTCCATATTTGCGATAAGAGTTATAACCATTTTATATATGAAGGGACTTATTCGTGACGAGTTGCTAATTTTAGTTTTAAACTATTATTATATTAGGGGAAAAATCTTATTTATTCTTCCGTTATATCGATGAAAAATGTTTTTTTTAATGTTATATAAACTATTTTGGTATTTAAAAAAAACTGTTCTTTGATCGTTATTTTTAAATTGACATTATTGGTTTACTTTGTGGTTTTGGTGTAGGTATTTGATAATTCAGTATGCTCTTCAATGATTTTTAAATTTGTAGACAGCAGTTTTTCTTCTTGTGCGATATTTTTGTGACCTTTTTTATCATTCAAATACGGGCGAGTGTTCAAATTATTCTCACTGCCTTGAAACATATATTGTTTAAAATATTTTATTCATTTACGGAAGCGGATTTATAATTATAAAAAAAAAATATTTAGACCTATAGGATTTAAATAACTTTAAACATGGTAGTCATTATAAAAAAAATATATAAAAAATGTAGTTTCAAAGGGTATCTTGAATATTACAACACGTCTTGGTCAAAAAAAAGCGTTATTTTATTTCTTGCATCATTTTTTTTTTCATTTCTTAACAAAAGATTCCAATTTATATCGATTTGATGATGAGTAAAAAAACCACGTTAGCAACAATAAAATCTCATTTCAAATATATACTTTTCATTGCTGTTAAATAACAGCAATTTATTGGTTCTTTTTCATCCGACAAATATTGGTCAGAATAAGAAACATTTAAATTGAAATAATAATACAAAATGAATTCGTATACGATTACAAGATGTGAATCTTACCTTCTTAAAATGGATTTTAAACTTTAACTTTAATTGTTAGTGATTGATTCCACATCTATTATGCATGTGTTTACATAAAACTTGTATTTGCGGCTTAAAACTATTTCCTAGAAAGACGTCGATAGCAATATATTTATTTTAACTGCGTTACAATAAAAATCTTTCAATATTTTTATTTTAAGTATCAGCTGTAAATTATTGATTTTGTACACTTAATAATTAGTTTCACAATAGCCAATCGCTGTTTACGTGTGCCTAAAAAAATGCTTTAGTTTTGTATAAACGTTACTTAAAAAAAAACCGTTCGAAAATTATTTTCGTAAACGTTCAACACAAAGCGTACGTAGTCTTTAATTTCTTTTCAACTATGCTCAATCTGTTTTCTTTTGCTTTGGTGTGTTTATTAAAAAATTGTGATGTGACATACTGTGTTGATCCAGTACATTGACTGTCTAAAAGGAATGCTGCAATGGTAGGTTATGTCCTTAGATTTCTAACACTATTCTTTTTCTAACTTTTTTGTGTACTAACTGCTTTTTATTTGTTGCTTATTGCTTAATAATATTACCTGATGACAACACTGTGAATTTTTTTCTACCGGTCAACTAATAATATCTTTATCCGAAATTAATGTTTTAAGGTTACGTTTTCTCGAAAATGGTTTGATTGCCTATCCCTGGTAACATAAATTGTCAAATCTGTGATTGTGCACATCAATACTACATTCCGATATTATCAAAAATATATTTTAACACTAAATTCACTATGGCTGAATTTATACCAAATTAACAATGTATTCGAAATTGTACGTCAAATGAGTTTCTTAAAAAAACATTTGTGAAGTGGTTAATGATACGTTAGCCTAGCATTTCACAAAACACTTGGAGCCCGGACGAAAAATATTTATCTTGGAATCCTATTTAAACTTTCATTAACACCTCCATGCCCATGATGCAATCGTAAATAGTCAATAAGTATTTATCATTTTAGGTATTCTAGCATATATACATTTTTAAAATTATATTCTAGCTGCTAACTTAGGTTTAAATACTGTCAATAAACAGTGAAACGGAGATTCCATCATGGCAAGGAACGTGATTTTTTAGGATGGCATGTTACGGGCCCTCAAGGCCGTTGCTTGGTGACCGCTGCGTCAGACATCCGCAAGCTTCAAGATGGTTAAAAAAAATTCGAACAGGAATTTACGATATTAAAAAAATTGCTAGATATGGATGATGACTTCCTGGCTTCTGGAATTGAATCAAATCCTTCTACATCGAATATGCATCCCAAGCCTGGTTAAACGATAACAGCAAGATCAAATTCCGGTCAGGTAAAATTTTTAATAAAAAAAACTCGAGAAGTTGGATAGTTTTGCAACATGACAATTCATACCTGAAAGATTTTGTCTCATCTACATTATTCTTCAGACATTGCTCCATGAGGCCATCACTTATTATTTTTTTAATGCAACATTTCCTTAATGGAAAAAAATCCAAATGCAAGCGACGTAAAAGAGGAAAATTTTAGGATAACAATCCCCTGAATTTTATGAAAATGTGATAAAAAATGACTGAAAAATGGAAAAAGTTCTTTGAAAGAAATTATATATTGAACGATTAGATATCAAATAAAAAAAATAGAATGATAATTTTGTTTCATTAAAAAAACGATATTCATTTCGGAAACGCATAGAATTATCCGATCATATTTCTTACAATATAATTAGTTACCAGTATTAATTATTTTACCGGTAAAATATTTGACACAAGATTTTTAAATAATTTGTTTGCCAAATTTACAGCGTAAGGAATCAAAATGTTCCACTTCAGATGCCTAAATTTATTCTCATAGTGGCATTTGTTAAAATTAGCTAATCACTTTTATGGTGTTCACTATCAATTCTTGGTGGAAAGGCATTGTATTAAAAATAAAACACTCTTATATTAATTCCACATTTATTTAATGTGATCAGGGCCTTTTTCGAGCATATAGCTATAAAATATTTTGATTATATTCAATTAAGTGTTACTTATTCAAATTTGAGGAGGTTGGGATCAAGAATCACCAGAAAAACACATCTTTCAGAGTTTTCATTTCATCATATTTTGGCCCTTAATTGCATGGAATTTACGAGATTTTAATTGACGTTATTATTTTTTTTTGGATTAGTACCAATATTATAACGATATCTCATTTTTCTCAAAACTGGATTTGGGCGTGTTTGATTGTAAGATCCTCATTTAGTGTCTTTATCTGTAAATTTATTTCATCCTTTTATTGCCAATTGTTTGTTACACCCTTGTAGTTTTACTTAGGTAAATAAATATAAAGAGTACTATATTAGTAATGTCTATTCTTATCAGCTTAAAATGTTCGTTATGAGCAAAACTGGTCCAGATTATTTCACATAAATGTGGAATAAGTACTTTTGTACTTATCGAGTGTTTAATTTTTTTAATAGTAACATAATCGATAAAATCTAAAAATATTAAGTCCCATTAATTTTAATTTTTGTTTTTAATAGAAGTCTTCAATTCATATTGATATTATAATCAATAAAAAACCAATGTAATATCAGTGACGTATAAAATACTCAATAAAAGAGAAAAAAACGAAATGAAAGACTTACTGCATTTAACAAAACATCATAAAAACGTTCATAAACGGTTGTTATTTTTTAGTGAACTAGTAACAAGCAATTTAAATTTTAATTTAATTAGATAGTTTTTATGGCAAAACATTTTTGGTTTAATCATATAAAAAAAATATTGACGATGATATATTTAATTCAAGTTATGATTATTTTCAACTCACTTTTTTAAAATAAATATTATGATAAATGAAAGACTTAAAGCATTGAATAAAAAATAAAAGTATATTACAGAATGACGTGGCAAATTTTGTGTGAAAACTGAAAACGTCATCTGGTTAAATCAGCCAAAAATTCATCACCTTAATGAGGTAATTTCCGTTATTTTTCACAAGTTCACAAGTTTGAATGGTCATGTTAAGTTTTTATTTTTATTTTTATTTTACTCTTTTGTCTTTTAGAATTAAACAAAAAGAATGACGGGAAGCACGCTACGTGACTTCGTTTACCTGCCTCCACACAAAATTCAAACAATGAAAATAGTTTTGATTATTTTTTTAGAACGCTACAAAAGATTATGAATTTGCTGTAAATTATACATATAATATTTCTTTCGCATTTAAATCAATTGAAATCGTTTCCTTATTACTTAGTTGATCAATAATTATATAATTGAGTATTTCTTTATGTGTGGTTTCAAATTTTCCCTGACCTCATACTATTGATTGTATAATATGAATAATTTCGTATTTTCCCATGCAGCACAAAGCATCATGAAATTATGTTTGTTTTCTATCCGGAATATAAATCTAAAGGAAATATTTATATATCAATCTACATCCCATAAAAATGTTTTTTTTTGCGTCAATAAATCCATTGAAATTAATAATAAACTTAAAACAGGATAACAAAATAAATATTATGTTTAAGTAGTAGGAATTCTAAACAAATATTTGAGCACATGATATTCGGCTGTTTTTGATATTTGTTAATATTTCCAAACGTAAGCTCGTTAACGTTTTGATTTGATTTATTTTCTTAATTATCGTCAAACTTTCTCAAATAATACACCATCAATTATTGTTTCGATAAATAAAGGGTAATTTTTTAGAGGATAATTTTTGAATTAGCAACACTTTTTCCATCAACAGTCAGTTTGACAGCTGACAGTTGATATGTGCTCAGTTTGGTGTGTCATTTCAAGAATTGAAACCGCTTGACCACCGTGTGCGTCGTGCGCTCGGTGAATGGGCCGAAAACAAGATTGCTTTTCATCCTAATTTTACCACAAAATTTTGTTCAGCAATTAGGCTCATTCCAGCCACGGAGTGCATTCCGGCCATTGACAATTTAATTCACGAGGAAAATTTCGTCAAACCTGTTTATTTTGTCACTTCAAAGTAGATTTTTTTTCATTTTTTCAAATTAATCATATATTTTAACATTTAACAATATTTAATAAACTTGGCTTGTAGTAAAAATAATCGCTATTTGTACATGCTTTGGTTTTTATTGTGTTTTATGTTCAGCCTTAGTTCCTAAAATGTAACCATTTCATAATTTGTGTACACAAATTTGTATACAGGAAAATACACTTTTATCACAATAGTACACGCTGTTCTTAAAAGACTTACATACGAGAGGAAGAATACTTTTATGTTTTAAATACATTAATATTTATCCGTGTTACATTTTGATTTTTCCAACACAAATGACTAAAAACAATACTTTAACCAAGTTTCATTTGAGAATTAAAATCTTCAACCATTAACAGATTATATCATTGTACGGTATGCTTTAGATATTGTTAACAAATAAATTTACACTGTTACATTTCTGACGAAGATATAATTTCAAAAAAACTCACTATTCAAAAAATTTAGTATTTAAAAAAATGATCCATGAAGTTATATCGTCTATGATAGCGTATCCTTTTTTCAAATTGAAATTCTTTTATAAAAACTCATTTCTAATTACAATCATGTTATTTTCGATAAATTTAGTGGTAGCTTTGTGGTATTTTATTTTATGAAATAAATTGAATAACTTTGTTATTCCACTTGTGTTACAAAACGTGGCTCGTGTTTTGTTTTTTTGAGAATCATCGTCAGATTTACGAATTTGCTTAATCGCAATTCGTTTGAATTATGTTTCGTTAACGTAACGAAACGAAACACGTGTCACATTTTGTATCACAAGTGTAATTAATAACAAACAAATTCAAATTTAATTTATATTAGGATCATATTGCTAGATTAATACTTGACCATTTTTCAACGGTTATAACAGTTTTGATATTTTAAAAATACATTTTAGTCACCATTTTATGTGATTATTTCTTCAACATCAATTTCCTCAAACTACTAACTTTAGACGTAACGTTTTTTCCAGAACGACGACAGCACATCATTTATAATTAGAGATTTGCTCAATCAATTTACAAATTGACGAAACGAGCTTAAAATAGGTATTGATCAATCTCTTATAACAGATATTATAGATAAATGAGCTGTTATTATACTAAAAAGGGGCTTGCTTTATTCGTGGTATTTTGTAGAAGGGGAGCATTTATTTTTCACTCTTATACAATTACACGCAATTATTATTCGAATTATTGCTTACAAAAACCATTCTGTACGATTTTTTATGAAAATGTCCTATTAACCCGTTTCCTGCCATGATCCCCATTTGGGGTACGCGACTATAATTGCTCTGCAGTTGGTAGTACTTGTTGGAATATTTTTACTTATAACACAGTTACGTTTAGAAGAGTCTGTAGCAACATTTTCACAAAAAAAAAATTGCAATAGTTTTATTAGATTAGAGTTATAAGTGCTAGAAGTGAAAATTTAAAGGTAAATCGTAAAAAGGTAAAACGTTACTTTTGTATAATATAATTTTTGTATTGTTTCTTTAAATTTGAAGTTGTTATTTTGCACATGGGTAATATATAAGTTATAATAAATGTCAGTGCTTAGCTATGAATAAATAAAAAATCGTAGTCAATGTTATTACTGTTTTATCGCATGTTCCCATTTGGGGATCATGGCGGATGCTGTGTAAAATATTTGATACATGTGCTTTATTTTATTTTTTACTATTTTGTAGATATGGGTACAATTTTTTTTTTATTTGCTTTTTGAATTGGAAGAAATAGTCAATGATTCAAATTTTATGGATGACGAAGATTCAGATCCTGAGATAGACGTTGTTAAACTTCCACTCGATACCGTCAATCAGATCACTTAGCCGAAAGATGTTGCAGGCAGAGTCAAAATTCATTAAAGCTTTCTACCAATAGAAACTTTCACTTTGGGAAAAAATAATGAATGTACATCACCTTCGAAAATTCAGAGGATTTTCCTAACTAAATCTAAAATTAAAAAAATCTAAATCGGTTTGAAAAAATATAAGACCAGAATTTTCAAAAAAAGAGACAGGCTGATGAAATTTCAAACAATATGAAAAATATAGTACAAATTCTGAAAATAAAATCTCATGTGGAAGTATTTGACACATTATCTGATGAAAATATAATGGAACATTTAGTAAAACAAAGTAAAAATGTATGCTTCCCAAAATAACCGTCATGGTTTCAATTTTTCACCAGATTCTCGAAGAAAATTTTGAGGGGTTTTATTTCTAACTGGATATCATTCTTTACCCCAGGAACAAATGTACTGGTGCGAGGATGTGGATTTATCTATTCAATGTGTAAGGAAATGTTTGTCGGGAACCCGATATTTGGAGATAAAAAGAAATTTACACTTCAATAACAATGCCGAATTAATCAATAAGCAATGTACAAACATTTTTTTTTAATTGGTCCATTGCTTGACATGTCGAACAAACAGTTTCTGAAATTTGGAGTTTTTTCTACAAATATTAGTATCGATAAACAAATGATTCAATATTATGGCCATCATTATCTCAAACAATTTGAGATGAGAAAAACCTATACGTTTTGGATTCAAGCAATGGGCAATATGTTTTAGCGAAACTAGATATTGCTTCTATGCTGAATTATATCAAGGAAGACTAGAGGGAGATTACCAAGAAATGGGACTTGGCACGTCAGTCATAATGAGAAATATTCCAAAAATCGATAATCCATCTAAGCATTATTTTTATTTAGATAACTTTTTTATCAGTTTTGAGTTAATGACACTGTTAAGTGATAGAAATATTACTGCTACGGGCACAGTACGATATAATAGAATGAATAACTGTCCAATAAAAGATGACAAGATTATGAAAAAAGAAATTTGACTATTAAATATGTATATGTTTTTTTACACGCCATATGCCATGATCCCCATTTGGGAACATTTATAAAAACTTACTTTTTATAGGGATAAAGTGTTTCTTTCGTTAACATATTTTACCAAACCTATTTTTCAGTAAAAAAGAACACATATATCGCAAAGAAAGCGGAAAAAAAAATCTGGCAGGTAATGGGTTAACTCAATATTTTTCATTAACTTAAATCCTATCCAGCTAGGCAAATCAGAGCTTCAAATACCATAGGAAATCATTTCAAAAATTTGGCTCATTTGCAAAAAACCACAGTTTTATAATTAAATTTTCAAAAATGTTTCAAACTTTTGACACGCGTTACCTGCATACAAATTTAATGGTCATATAAGATCTGCTAAGACATTACAGACAATGCCAGAAAAGAATACATTTAATGTTAGGTATGTATGCAAAATAGTTTTTTGTCTTTTACTCTAGAGTGCCTTTTGCAGCTCAATAATTTATTTCACCAATCAAATTTTACCTAATATACTTATATAATGTAACAATATCAAATACACCGTAAAATATTTCATAATCTACTTATCTACATCAGATTGAAAAAAGTAACGATTTCCAAGATTGACGCAGAAATATCTACTAATGTTTTCGCTTTAACCGCATGTTTCAAACGTTATACTTTTACCGTGGTAGATAGCATATTGAAATTGTAGTGAGGTACTGCTTTTATTTTTACTCATGAATTTTTATTATACTAGATTTTTTTCTTAACACACTGCTCACCAAGTAAAATATAATCAGGAGCTCAAGCGAGCTTCTCCCAGCTAGAGACTCCAATTACTCGACATCTCAACTACTCGAGTAGCGATTAGTAAAATTTTAAAATACTCGAGTACACTCTAGTAGTTTCGGATGTACCAAAATATATATTATTAATTTAAATTTGTGTATATATATAAACAGATGATCAATAAATAGATAAGCTTATTTAATTTCATTAATACATTTATTTCAATTTATAAAACATGTATTTCAAAAATAGTAAAGAATTAAACTTCTCAAATTTTAAATTGGTTCGAAGTTTTGTTTTTATTATTTCCGCAGTAGAAAAAACTCTCACGGTTGCTGTGGACGTCGGTTTTGTAGTTAATAATTAATTAAATAGCGCATCTAATTTTCCTGTCCGCTGTTTAAATCCCGCTCAAGACTCAGTTAAACGCAACAGCTTAACATTATATATATATATATATATATATGTTTAATTAAATCTTCATTTATAAATTTCAAAATACTAGTATTCTCGAGTATCGAGCATTCGATACTCGAATTAGAGTCTCTGCCCCCAGCCCATCCCTGATTATAGATAATTTGTGAATTCTGCACGAATGACGTTTTGAAATCAAAGGATGTTGATATTTTTAACAATTTATGCAAATTTAATGAATACTTTTGTTATATTGTTAAATATTTGTAAATCCAACCGCAATCTTTTATTCTTGTACGCCCGGGAAAATTTATTTTCGACATGTCGCGACAAATCTAACCCCACCGGAATAAGATTAACAACCGCAATTTACGACAGTCTGTTTTGAAGACTCATCAAATTATCTTGTATGGGCTTCATTTTAAAAAATACTTTATAAATTTCGCCGCAAATTCTTGAACTGAAGAGATAGTAATTTCCTTCGTAATAAAGATACTATCCACCATGAAAAGAGGTCGTATTATGAAAAGCATGTGAGGAGCAAAAATTCAAAAAGTGACATGTCACAAATTTAAAAAATGCCGTTTAATATCAGTTCTGATTGTCCATAATAAAATCTACGAATGGAAATCACAATTAATGCTCAAAAAACGTTTTTATTATAAAAAAATAAATCATACAAGCAATCCGTGATTTCTCCAACACTCAAATCATCATTTTCCAAGCTCTGTATGTGTGTGACAAATCATTTTTTGAGTATTTGCTCCTCATATAAATTCCTATCTAAACATAGTAATGTTATTTTTAATCATAAATAAATGTTTTATTACGTAAAACAATTGCTATCCGATATTGAATTTATTTTATTACTTTATATTCAATTATCAGTACTGGGTGGCAATTCACTTTTAAATATTTCATAAACCTTACATACATTACACGATATTATTAAACAAACTTTGCATGTATTATATTTATAATAATATATTGAATGATTTGGCAGTTTCTTGGTAAAATTATATTATACTAAGATAATAAAAAAACACCGTATTTAGTTCTACAAAAAAATATTGTTAGCCATTCTGGCTTAGCGCTATCTCCATTGTTTATAATATTAACACAGTCATAACTATATTTGTAATATTTCTCGTAGCACTATAATAATTCAAGTAATATCAAAATTTGCACGGGTTGATTGTTAAAATACCCGACTTATAAATATTTATTTGTATATTTTCTTTATTACAGGCACAAAACAACGCAGTCAAAGATGGTGAGAAGAAAAATTTAAGGAAGAATACATAGCTATGTTTTTAATTTATCTAAATTATCCATACATTTATTACCTTTGAGTTACAGTTCGTTCTGTTGTATTATCCCTTAACATTAATCAGTGATATTTTGTAATGTACTGTAATAAAACATGGAAACAAATAAACAAACGGTTTTTATTTATTGATTTTAATATTTTTAAACATTTGAAAAAATGTTTTTTGTAAAAACATAAAAATCATAACTAAGGTGAAAGGCATATTTTTTTAAAAAAATAACATTTTGTTACTAAGTGCTCATTTGTAATTATAATCAGTTGGTAATGCACATGATAATCGAAACCGGTCCTAATTACCGTAAAATTTTTGGCATAATATACATTTTTTTTCTTTTTTTATGAACATACATAATAAGTCGCCCTCCGTGATTTAGTTGAAAAAAGCTTTGTTACTATCAATCAAGAGCGCTTGGGTTCAAGTCCCGGTAAGGTTTATGCTGCGGATGCTTCCAGAAAGCCTCAATCCTGCCTATTTCATCTTTCGACCGGTGGGATTTCGGCGTCCCGGACGACCGTCGGGTATTATCCATAGGATAAATTCGGTGGAACTGAGGGATGCTGGCATGTCATGGGAGGAGGCAAAGCAATTGCCGGAAGACATGGAAACATGGAGGTGCCGCGTGGTGGCTATATGCTCTACATAGGGAGCGAATATGGTCAAAGAAGAAGAAGATTTAAGGCGTATTTATATTTATTCAATTTAAATTTGAGATATTGGTAGTTTGTCTTTTCTACTTTTTTGATCTCAACAGAATTTCAGAGCATTTTTTGCGTTAACTAATAAGCTATGATTTGTGAAATATATATATTTTTAAATATAATGTTGCTATATTTGCAAACAATGTGGAACATTTTTTCAGTATACACTCAGAAAACATTAAGTCAGAAAATTGATATTTTGAGTTATAACACGCTCCATTAACCGAAAAAAACGTTGTCCCTCATATAGCATATGTTAATTTGGATATTTAAAGAAGTTATACTATTTAATTATATTTCGTTGGCAGTTGTTAATATTAAAAAAAACATGTTAATAACTTAACGCTTTTTAGCTGTACCGATTTCGTATTTCTACTACTACCATATGACGATAAGAAAATTTAAAACTTTCTAGCAGTAAACATTTAGGCCAATTGTTGTTTATTTATTTGATTTGTTGTCGAAGTACAGTTTGCTTCTTGATATTCAAGATGGTAAATTTTATCAAAACAAAGAGTATACTGACGATATTATGGACATTATATAACCGAGCTTATCTCACAAATAAATGCTCTACAATAGCTGCTTGTTCAGTCAACCTTCTTCAGAGAGAGTAATGTTTGAAAGATGGGGCTAGACAGTGTGCTAGGACAAGATTAAAACTTTTCGCTCTTAATACGCCTTGTTTTTAGGATCAGACGAATGGAAAAAAAGGTATGACAAAACATCCATGTCCTCAAACACAATCCTGAAATGTATGAAAATATTCATACTAAGATTCGAACTCACCGATACCATTACCTAAAAAGATGGCGTTAAAATTTTGGCTACAGTATGAATTAAATATGATTTAATGGTTTTTTAAAGATTGATTGCAAAGTTGATATGCAATACGAAACTCTCTTAGTTTTGGATAGCATACTGTGTACACTATATCAAAAAAGCACATAGTCACCGACAAAAGAATCTTAACTAATTAATATATTTTAATATTTAATTTAATTTGATATCTTTGTTGTATTACAAATTTTGACAAGTGTGTTACCACTTTAAGAAAGATCATGTTAGAAAGGCTGAACGCCAATTAGCTAAGGAATAACCTATACTTTTATTTTGTAATTCATAACTTAAGAATTAAAATCATTTTTTAGTTTATTCGTTAACCTTGCGATAACTTCTTAAAGAGGCAGAAACACGTGACACAATTTGTTGCAAAGTAATCAAATTCTACATAAGATACTTTTCAGAGATTTATTCAATAATTTCACTTATTAATCGGTAAAAAAATGTTTCAAAAATAGTTAATAATAATTCTTAAGTACAACCTATTATTTCACAGACAGGTGCTCTCATAACAATAGGTATTACTTAATGGAAGATCATTTAAACGTTTAACAAAAGTATTTTAAAACCTTTTTTATTCTTTGCTGCTAAATATTAGATTATATTAACTCTGAAAAAAAATATTCTACCTAAAAGTAGTGTAATGTGAATTATTTTTATTATCAACAAATACATATTTTGGGACAACAGATTAAAATAAAGTGTTTTGGGTTATTTTCAAAGGTAAGTATTTAATGTATATTTGAAAAGACAGGTTTTTTTGGTATCTTTGTAGACGGCATTTATTGAAAAAAAAAATATAAATAATTCATTCTTAACAACAAAAAAACTAATATCACAACAATGGTTTAAAAATTTCAACATCAAAAACACTATTAGATTTAGCCGACATTTTGATAAATATTTTTTTCTAGCTACTTGTGCTAAAATGATCTCCATAGTATGGTAGTATATTTTAACAGTCACGTAAATAATAACAGATTTGTTATTTAAATTTAATATTCTTTCTGAAAAAGGCAACCAACCGTGACGACAAAATATTATTTTTCAAAGCCATTTGTCATGGAGCCTTGGCCTTGTATAGGATGCGATTCAACGCCCGTATATTCCCTACCATGACATTAGCGTTCCTCATCTGGCAAAAACGCTGGTTGTATTTCAATTCTGTCAAACCTTGCAATTTTTAAACTCTTGGGATATTGAAGAGGCCAGCAGCTGTGTCAAACCCGTAAATTATCTGTAATATGACTATTTTAAAATCTGAGTAATCCATCTCAATTCATATAGAAAATATACATTAAGTAATAATTGTATTGCATACACAGGATATATCCAGCAGCATCTCTATTTTGATGTATTCTACTAAATGATATTTGGCATACCAAAAACACTTAGTTCACACAATATTCATTCATTTATAAAGTTTTTCGTGAGAATCCGGCGGCTTAGTTCAATGAATATTATGATTTTTCATTGCCTTGAAAAGATGAATAAATTAAATGAGAAAATCTTCGATACCCAATAATATAATAATATATATAGTCAGCGCTGTTTTTCCATGTCACGTGGTGGAACGGCGTTCCGGAACCTTTTTTCACGAAATTTTCAAGATTTCAAATCAATGTTCGCAAAATTTTATTTTTATTTTCCTTTGTAAACTTTTGAATTTTTATAGAGAAAAAGTAAAAAAACAATTATCAGAACTAAGATTAGATTTACAAGATCGATCTCTGTTCGAAGGTGTTGGTATTTGTTATATCTATCCCTTACTTGCACTCTTAAATCCTACAATTAACAGGGCAAAGTGAGAGCGATTAGTTAGTCACTAGTCCTGTACCAGCCCTATTTTTCTATCCTTACTCTCTTCAAAAAAGGGAGGTTGAGCTACTAACTAACAAACAGTTCTCGTAAAAAACCCTTGTTGAAATACCTTCATTAGGAAGCCATATCCTTCACATTGAGAACGGACGTGAGTTAGAAAAAAAAGCTTGACAAGATTTGAGTTCCAATACTGCTTTTAATACCGCAATTAATAAAATATCATTGTCAGACATAAATAAATTATGAAAGATATACATTTTTTTATTAAAAAACAGGGTGAATTTTGCTTTTCAACTGAAACAGAGATATTATATCTTGTGAAACTAAGGGATAACAAAATTAATTTATATAAAACTTAAAACTAAAATTCTCTAAATCTCAATTAAACAGCTGTATTATGATAAAATAATGATAGGTTCCATCACATTGGTTTTTCCAAAAAGAGGATTACGCGTGAATAAATTACCTACCTATAATATAATGGTAACGATCGATATTCAAGAAGGAGTAACGAAAATGTTACAGATAAATTGCTTTATTTGCATCTGACTATTTATTAATATAAATTTAAAAATACGAAATCTATAATATCTCTGAATTGCTATTTTGTTTTAGATTGTTTTTTTTTTGTGTCTCGTTTATGGTTAGAAACCAATCTTGTTTTAAATGCCATCACAAGATTATTCATTTCCGGTTTAATAATGGGTGTTTTTACCAGTTTTTTAGAGCATTCTTGTAAATGAAAACAAAATGGATTAAATATTAAAAAACATTTTACGTAGGATTTATATTGACTCTATAAAATATGAGATTGTTATATTTTACTAAAAAAATAAACGCTGTACATCTTTCATTTTCAGGAATTAATTTTATTCAATAAACAAGTATTAAGCACAATAAAAAATAGAATTATTCATATTTTTTTTATAAATAAAAACAGACGAATGGTGTTGTGGCTGAATGTTAACGCTTATTGATTTACAAATCACCGAATGCAATAGAATTTAAATTAATATAATAATAGGAATATCAATTTTTAAAAATTGTCAACTGTTATTTCCGTAGTATCAACGTTTTTCTCTTTTTAAGCTCATCAAAGACAATTTGTTTTTTTTATTTCAATTACACCATGATGTGGGTACATATTATTAAAATTCATGTATGATCCTAATGTGGAGCATGTAGCCTTGGAGGTGTCGAAAATAAAAAGGGTGGGAGGCAGTAGCGGATTAAGCACATGAGAGGCCCCAGGCGCAATAAAATTTGGAGGCCCTGTTTTTTGAATAACAAAAGGACGTCCAAAAAATTCATGTAAATATATAAAAATCTGAACAAAATATATATATAATATAAACCATTTTTGAGGCCCCTAAGATTCAGAGGTCCCAAGCGCGCGCCTCATGCGTTATAGGATAATCCGCCACTGGTGAGAGGGAAGTTTTAGACAAATTAGGCTTACAGTAGAAACCGATAAATAGATGCTGTTCGTATTTTGACTCAAGCCCGTGAGATCCATTATGGAGGCTATCGACGCTGACTGCTGCACCACAGATCTAGAAAAATTGTTCTTACCTTGTATAAATTATTACCAAATATAATTTGACTCCAACATTATTTTACGAAACAATATTATATCAATTTAAATTGCATATATTATAAGATTATTTATTAAAGAATCGTAAAATATTTTTTTTATTGTATTTATTGTGTTTTTTTATAAACATTTCTGCAAAATGATTTTTGTATTAGTTTAATGTACAAAATAATCTTTGAATACATTGATTGTATGTCAACGTACTCACGCGTGTGTCTTACGCATGCAACTAATCAAAATAAACTTGAATTTCGGTCTCATTCTTAAACCTTAAAACACGTATACCTGAAATATGTATAGTTCATGTTTAGTGTATGGCAGAATAAGCCGCACATTTAAAAATAAATAAAAATTTATGTCAATGTTTTGCTTTCAAAATCATTTATAGCGAGATACTAGGATATTTTTCTTATCATTTGACAATCCTCGCAATGAGCGAAACCGGTCCTGACTTTTCAAATTAAGTACAAAGGAATATTGTGTTTTTATTAAAGTGATTTAAAAACATCTCATCGAGTTTAGCTATCCAGTAGGATTTTTCTTTCAACTTTAGAATATTTGGCGCATTGGTATAAGCTGTTATGCCATTTTTTCAACGCTCTGACCAAAAAATTGAATATTTTTTTTCACCATTTTAATCAAAAAAAATTAAAACTATTTTTCAAAAAAATGTTAAAAAGCTTAAACGACGGTATCGAATATTCTTTTATCCTTGTTTTATATCACTTGGTTTTATAGTTTAATAAAAACATTTCTATAAATGGCCATCAGAACAAAGCATGTTTTTGGCTTTCTGTGTGGGCTTGAAGGGTTAATTATTGTCATACGGACAATCAAATCACGTAATACGGTTCTTTATTAGAAAGTTTTTTAGCCCTGTATTCACTATTTTCAGTGTATAAAGAAACGATTTGAATTCAATATCACGATGCAAATAATTTACCACTTTGGTGAAAGTTTATCTTCTATCATAATTATTCCATTGTAAATTCTACAATATAAATACGCAAACATTACATGCATGTAAAAAAATATACAGGATACTGTCACAGTAAAATGAAAATCATTATTTTATTTTATATTACGCAATCCTGAATCATAGTTTTACCAATGACATAACGTTAGCATTCAATATTGAATGAATTAAATGAAAAAACATCATATACATACTGGTCTATGGGAAATAACCTGGTTATTTTTGTAAATAAAACAACTCCATTTACCGTGTGAACCAGGTATTAAAAATTAATAATGACAACCGATTGTCATAGATAATCGGTTTCTCGCCTTACAAATGTGTTTTAAATTGGCTAGTTTCGGGAATTTTGCCGGGTGAGCATTACTGCGAAAACCCTTTTAAAAAATAACACATTGCCTAAACATAACTGGAATTTTTTTTCTTGGAATTCCGGATATTTAATCTGGGTATTTTACCTTACCCTGGTTTAATATTATTAAAATATAATTAACTTACGGTTGTAATAAAATATATACAATTAATAAAGCAAACAAAATACATATATAATATCACTTTTAGGGTGTTCACTGTCAATACTTGGTGGAAAGGCATTATATTAATAAAAACACAATATTCCTTTGTACTTCAATCCACTTTATTTATTAGGTCAGGACCGGTTTCGCTCATAGCGAGAATTGTCAACTGAGTTGACATTATCAACTCCTATGACCTATTAAAAAAAGTGGAATGAAGTAAAAAAGAATATTGCGTTTTTATTAACATATATAATATTAATAAATTAACTCTGAAAATAACGGTGACGAATTTTTTCTTCTCCGATAAGAAAAAAGAATATCTTACGATATACTTAATTATTATACTTTATTCTATGTTCTATTTCATAATATTTATTAGAAATCGACAAAATATTAAGCAAAAGTTTATTAGAATACAAAAGAAAAGATGAATTAAATTTATTTTCCATATTAATTCATTATTAAGCCTCTCCTATAATTTAGTTATGATTTAGATAATTCTTCTGCCTTGGATAAAATCACAATAGAGTACTGAAAGATATCCCAGATAGGTTTTAATTTTTTCCAGACCGATAAAAATATAAGGATGATGTTTGCAATACAAATTTTCTAAAAGATTATTATATTATTTTATTAATTGCAGCATAGGTACTGTACTAATATTGGGGATTTATTCTAGGAAAACCGGAATAATTAACACCCTTTAGGTAAAACCAAAATCAATAAAGGAAGCAATCTATTAACCCTTTGATATTGTTACAGTAATAACAATTTAATTACAACTAATGTCATAATATGGTAGTGTGCGACAATATAAAAGTGAGTTATCAAACAAATTGAACCTGCCCAATAGTATTATTAAAACAATAAAAAAAACTTCGCATATTTACTGTAAACTATAGTTTTGATTAACACCATATTCTTCCACAAATAACAGGAATATTTACAATAAATTATGTTAAGCTACTCTTGTGCATATCTGTTTTATGCGGTTTGTGGTACTAAAAAATTAATAGTTTATTTATATTTAGTTTAACATTCTTTAGGATGTTTATCATTATTTTTCGACGCATAACACGATTGGATGCTTGCTTACTCATAAGAAGTTGAGTGTGTGTGTTTTCATACAATTTTATGATAAAAATATTCAATAAAGCTTAAAGGAAAGATTAAAAATAAATCAATATGTCAATAAATGAATATGAAACATTAAAAATAAATGAATATGAATACGTCGCATAATAAAATATCATTTTTCGACGTAAACTTTCAATTCCTGACTATAGAAACACTATTAACTCATTTAATCGTTATCCTTTGTAAAGTTGTGAAAAATAGTTTGTTTCTTTTCATAAAAAATGTCAATTGATGTCTAAAAAAATAATCACAATTTACAACAATTCATTTTTTATACGACGTAACGTTAAATCAAATCTAGAAAACATGATTCCGTAAAAAAAACTTAAAATGATAAGAGATAATTTTATTGCACAATCATTCACGTCATTTAAAGTAAATCTGTGTACATAAACGCCTGAAGATGCCAAAAATTGAAACCCGAGTCGTTGGTGACAAAACTTGTGTGAATGTAAAAAAAATATCCATTATCGCGAGAATACGTAACGCATGATTGATATATATATTTTAGTCTAGGAAATAGTTCATTATTTTTGATATCTCGATTAAGATAGTACTTATATTATGTAAATCAGCAAAAGTCCTTCTAAGAATAACATTGATGAAACATTTATGTTAACATTATTTTATACAACATTTAAAAATTCTTGTACAACTAAAAACAACTCTCTTTCTGATTAAGTCAGGGGTTTGGACAGTTTGTTTCGTAATCCATTCATAAACCATTTAAGTATAAAAATCCTTTCTGCAACGGAAAGTTAAGAGTTATGACCGTTCATGCCAAACAGGATTATACATAACCTAGTCAAAAAGTTTACTATTATCAAAAAATGAAATTTTTCAATTGTCAATATTAAAAATATCGTCAAACCTTATTCTATGAGGAGCTTATGATAAAAAATTACCATATCCACGTATTTATGAAAAAATAAAACACTGTATAAAAACATAGAGAGTTTTGATTTAAAAGTCATATTTTGATCCCCAATTGCATGTAAACTATGAGGTTTTTATCGACATTAAAAACTAATTTATTGATTTGGCATTTACTTGGTAGAACTCCATTTTAATAGGGTAAAAATATCAAGGTATTTCTGTTCTACAGTTTTTTATATGTTATACGTTGATAGATATTTCGGCTTTCACCATCGTCAGAAGTATCTATAGTTCTGACGATGGCGAAAGCCGAAATAGCTATCAACTTATAACATATAAAAAACTGTAGAACTGAAATACCTTGATATTTTTACCTTATTAAAAACTAAATTCTTTTCATTTGAATCTGTACTCCGACATTATAGCGACACCTCATTTTTCTCAATCCTGGATTTGGTCGTGTTTGATTCCAAGCTCCTCAGTATAATATCGAGGTGTAACAAAATAATATAAGGTCAAATAATTTTGTTAGTTATAAATCACTTTGTGTGGCTTCATTTTGCGATATACAAAATGTAATAATATTTTTAATATATATTTAAAAAATACAATGAACAGATACGTTATCTATTTTGGTTTCATATTTGATAAACGTGCATGTGTGTGGTCATACAACCAATCATACAAGGATAAATGTATATATCAATTATTTTATACAAGTCCCTGCAGGAAATTATGAAGGACGACGAGAAAAGTCTTTATGTTCGTTCCAGAACTTTTTTTTATTTAAATCAATCAAAGTTGCTAAGATGGACACTGTTTTATGCAGGAAAGCGGATAATTAAAATTTATATCCGGAGTAGAGCTGTTTACGTACGTTTTGAGAAAAATATAGTAACTGGAATTTCAATTGACGTTGCAGCTGATTGCGTAAAAAGTAAAAATTTTAACGTCACGTTTTGTTGTGCGAACTAAAGATAACAAAGAGTTTCGTTTTCTCAAATTACACAATACATTTAATCATTTTCTCATCAATTTACCGCACGTATAAACAAACACATATGCACATGTTAAAAACCGAATTGTTTAATGAATTAGTAATTAAATTTCCAGCAGGTATAGTTTTCACTACAGATTTTATATTCCATATGTTTAATACCAAACATATTTTTATGACGACGACAATCCTTAGAAATGCGTACGATAACGTGTAATCAAAGTACTTCCCGTACGCTCTGCTATATTGTATGTATATTTACTAAAATTTCGTATTAATTTTCACTTATCTAAAATACATGATTCATATTTTTATTTTGACAAATTTATACATAAATTAGAATTCATTTAACCCCATAGCTGTGTAGTATAAATTATATGTATTTTAGAAACAGAAATTAAGTGAATAGAATATTATAGAATATAATATGATACATTTTATGCGGCACTCGTACCTTTAATATAAAGACGCGTAAATTTTAAATTTTATTTCATGTGATATTAGAGACGTCTTCATACTTCAATGTTTATTAAGCCTTAATGTAAATGAATTTTAACATATACTAGCTGTAAGCCTATTGCCCTCAACGGGAAGATTTTTTTTGCATTTTTGATAAATCAGATATTTACTGGCGTGGAAGGTTTTAGCTTAATTAATTCTCTAAATAGTTTTTTTAAGAATACACCTAGTCCTCTTTAATAATTAAAATAAAACGGGATTATAAAAAACACGCAAATATCGGAAAAACTTGAATTCTGGGCATGTTTAAACAGGATTTCACTGTAAATAATCAAAATTTACGTCTAAGCCAAATTTAAATTAAGTAAAAAGAATTCGACCCATAGTAAAAAATGTTTTTTTTTTTTTATTTTAAGCAAAAGAATAGTGTGTCATTCTTAAAATGTTGAGAAACCGTGTTACATATAGGATGACAAAAATCATCAAGACAGACGGCGGGGTTGTCGAATCTAAAAATGTTGAGAAACCGTATCACATATAGAATAATCGAAATGAATTGCAAATTTTATCCAAATGTATGAAAAATAGTCAAAATATATTCTCTTTTTTGAAAAAATAAAATTATATTTATAATATATTTTATCTAGTATGGAATATAGTCACAATATAATATTATATATAAAAATCAAATACATTTTTCAATAAAAAAATCAATTGCATATTTTATCCAAATGTATGAAAAAAAAGCAATGTATTATTCTATGATATATCCATGTCATAATTCGAATATTCTTAATGTATTAAAGAATTCAAAAAGATTTTCAAGGTCAGACGTGAAAAGATTCATCATTATGATTCAATTGATCAAATCAGCCCCAAAGAATATTGGTCTCACATCGACTCGCACAATCCAACGATTCATTTCGATAGCCCTATAATCATAGTTCGCAATAGTCGAATTCAAGTATTTGATTATTCAAATTTTCTCGAATATTTTGATCTATGGTGATACAATTCTTCAGCTCTACACCAAGAAATATCAAATTTTCAAACGTAGCGATATCAGAACATTTACGCGTAATTTAAAATAAGCCGCTCCCATCGGATAGAACAACACTTGAAAAATGTGCGGTTCAAAATAAACCGTTGTCATTGGGCGAATTCCGCGGCAGAACCTACATGTAGCGCTATTAATATAAAGATTAAATGAATCTATTTTGGTGAAGAAAATTATGGCAAAAAACGCAGTCGGCTTGTGACCAAACATTATTTAATTATATAATACATACTCAAAAAATTCAAAACCATATACTAATTGCTTATTCAAACTTCTGTTATCTCAGAAATAGTTTGTATAGGTTAAATTGTATTCTTAGTTCAACTGAAAATGCTACATAATATCTGATCTGTATGATTGAAAACAATTCATTTTTTTAATACATACTAAAACTCGCTACATTGACTTTGCGTATTGGATTGATAAAACTAGTTTTATACAAAACTAAATATTCAATGATTTCACCTTGTTGACATTTTCAAATAAAATATATCACATACGGACCAATTACCATACAAGATGTTATGGAATATGTGAAGACATTAAACAAACACAGAAAAAAATCGTTTTAGTGTTTGACAAGAGCAATGAAAAAAGTTTCGGTGTATTGAATATTAAACATCTTTTATCGTTGAGTTTTTATAAGGTAGGACAATATATTAAAATTCTTAGGAGATACAAAAGTTTGGGTTGGGTAAAAAGACAACGAAGAAATCAATTGAATGCTTCGATATTAAATGTTCTACCTTCAATTGCGGTGTTAAGGCAAAGGTAGAATTTATTTGTTACAAAATCATCATGCATGTATGACAGGGAACTTGAGGCTTGACGTCACATTAGGAATGTCGTTCAACATGTCCATTATTTTGTTAATTACTTTGCCTTCTAGACTAGCGTTAAAATGAAAATGATCACGTTTTCAATTGACCGCTAGAAAATAACCATTTTTGAGGAAAACAATTTTCATAGAACACAAACGTCATGCCATTCATGAAATGGTTAGTCCTGTTAATACTAACCTATAGAATTTGCGATTTTATTCTTAGAAAATTTCATTTCCATTGCACTTGTAGATTATAGTGACTCATATGTTAACATAACCTGGACTTTATCTTTTCACTTTTTTTATGGCACCTTTCGCTCAAAACAATACCGTCTGCGCTCTGAAAATCCTGTGACGTGCGTCGAAGATAAAATTCTTAAGAAAATAAGTTGTTTAACTATTCAAAACACATCTTCCAAGAATAATTTGTAATTAGGCAATCAAAACATTTGTTTTTTTTCATTTGTGGACATAATATAAATAATTACTACTATTAGCATAGCTTTTAATAAAACTGATTTATATTCGTTATAGGAAATATGTTTTATTTCATTTCCTTTTCCAACAGTTTTTTCATGTAGATCAATACTTTTTTGCATTTATAATAAAGTTTTTGACATGATTTTAAAAAATAACAAATATAGTAAATGATTAATAAAATCAAAAAGAGGTTTACATAGTGAATACAAATATTTGATTGTTTTTATTATTAAACATGTATTCATTAGTCTTAAATATAATTTAGTATTGATATTTATTTATATTTTAATATCGTTGACTTTGGTTAAGTACTAAGCGAGTTCGGATCTTAGATTTATGGGCTTCTGCTTGAAAGCATGTAATATCTTAAATTCCACTTATCCAATCCTAAAAATATAAAAAACGCAGCTAAAGCGATTAGGTAACCACTTGTCTTTTCCTAGTCTTATCTTTATATTATAACTCTCTCCAAAATGGAAAGAGATGTGGCAACTGACTTAAAAGTATTTCTCGTAGAAAAACATATGTTGAAATGAATTCCATTAGGGATCATATACTTCACATTGAGAACGGACATTGTATAAAATAGTAGTGTATAATATGGTGTTCGGTGCCACTTAGATCAAAGTTTCATTTGGTTGATACAGAAAAAAATAAAAATGTTTGATAAACACAAAGCTTAGAAGCGTACCTAGTAATTGGTTAAATTAAATTTCTTTTTTGTATAATTATCGACAAAAATAAATTTAAAAAAATATAGATACAAATTTTTAACTGTTCGATAGATACGTCTTAATTGATCATTCGTATTTTTAGTATTGATTTAGGAAGTAGCATACAATTTTTTTTTATGAAGCTATGAATCATGGCTACTGTAAGCAATTTTAATTATTTGAAATAATTAAAATTTACGGCTTCGCCAATTCATGGCCTTGAAATAAATTTAATTTCGTTTCAAATTGATTTGTAAAAGATTACAATCATATTGTTATACTTGAATATTGGATAATGGATACCTGTTTAAGTTATTCAAATCAATTTATTTCTAACTTAAATACTTGGCTCGTTCGCGTATAAGAACGTTAATTAAAATAAGCAATTTAAAACAATTGAAAATAGGTATTTTTCTTGTGCCTTATATGTTGGATAACAAAGTTAAGGAAGGTAAAATATAAGAATAAACTTATACCGCTAGGTATTTATGCTGCCGTCATAATTGAAAAGACAGCTTTCGAGAAAACAAATATTTTATAAGTGAATTATAAAATAATCATCTTTATGTTAAACTTGGTAATTTATTTTTACTAACATTTTCTTGATTATTTAAAATCATTTACCGATTAAAACCATGAATCGTTTTGAATTATCATTTCTATTCCAATGCTCTAAATGTGCCTTTTTCGGTGAACTATTTGTCGGGGTCCGTAGTCTAATGGTCAACATAGTCAGCTTCGGTTGCAGAGCTCACGGAATCGAACCCCCATACCGAGAAATTCAAAAACTTTTTTAAACAAACATTTTTTTTCGATCAACTAATGGATTTTTATCGGAAGGCATAGATGTCTATGATATCTGAAAATTCTTCCCAACTGCCCGATCCTAAAAAAACAGAGCCGGATTATCCTTCTAGAAATCTCTATTACTCCATTTGAAAAAAGATGAGGTTAATAAGCAACAGCAAATCGAGTAACAAACAGTTCACGTAGAAAATCTTGTGTTGAGATACTTCCGTTGTGAGCGGACCCTTAATTGATTTTTATGCGAAGAATCCAATCAAACATTGCTTTAGTATACTTTTTTACACGGTATTGCATGAAACGTATCCGCCGTGCAAAAAGAGAATACTCAGTACATTTAAAACAGCCAAACCTTGACTGTGAAATTAAGTGGGACTAAATTTGTTGAGCGTTTAATTTGTTGAGTGACTTAATTATCACAGATTAAAATTATGATATATTTAATTTAAATGTTAAATAAAGCAATAGTTTATTTACACGAGCTTACAGATGGTAAAGTATTGAAAACAATATTTTTGAAAGCTCTATTTACCCTTTCGTTAGTGAGTTGTTTTTTTTTTAAATAAAGTTTTTTTAAATAAATTGTTGGTTTCAATTATTTTTGCTATAGTAAGAGCGGTATCATAAAAATATTAAAAAAACTTAAATATTCCATTTATAAATACAGCCAATGGAAAAATTTCATTCATCGCGCCAGCATTTGGCAGTCTGTATTTTGCAGGATAACATTAATATAAATTAATGTTATAGTAATGTGGGGTTTTCCGAATATGAACCCCCACTTCGCTTTGAGCTCAGCGAATATAGCGAGTGACCCTGTGCACACACATCACATTCAGTATCTATCAGCTCGTCGGACAAGAGGTCTACGCGTTTATATTTAAAATATGCTATCATTTTATTAATAAATAAATGTAACAAACATAAACAGTTCTCGTGAACAGCGGTGTTATCTGACTCTTGGAACAATAAACAGTGATTTGTGTAGTGCTACGATATACTCAATCTAAAATGATTTATCGGAAGATGTGTTTACCAGTGTTGTTTACCATATATGCGGGTAATTTTATACTCTTTTTTATTATCATTTAAGTAAAATAAGTAAGGCTTAATAAAATCATTGTGTGGTCGTCGATATCATAATGAAATATTTTCAGGGATATTAATTAGTATTTACATTATTAACAACATTGATTAAAATGTGTTCGTTATTAATTTTTAACAACAATGTCAAGTAGCGAAAATTGTGTATGCTAAGATCGAATACTTTTTATAACGGTTACGTATTTGATAGTTGTAATTATTTAAACAATAATTATCAAATTGTAATATTCCATTACGCAATCAAATTTGGTTGCTACAAAATTTTTCGTTTACTTATTTTACATGACGCCGGATAATAATTATTATTCACATGCAAGCGCATTGGTCGACTGCTTGCAAGACGAGCTGTGATTTTCACAGCATTATGTAGAAAACTAGTTTATAATTATCTTTGCGTTATGATAACCTTGGTAAGGTATGAGGTCGTATTTAAGCAATATATTATCTTAGTATTTTGAAATAAACGACGTATTTATGAATCAAGACAATCACAAACATGAAATTATAAATATTAGTAAAGAGAAATAAACTATGTACATAATAATAGAAATTAATAGCTTTAAATAACTTATTGACGTATCGAAGTAAAAAACGATTGACATTGCGGCTTTGTCTCATTTTGCATTTAAAAAATTAATGTTGTAAATAAATTTAAATTAAACAAAATATTATAACTATAATTAGTTTTTCACGGGTTCGTTACGTATTTTTATTAACACTGATTTAAATAAGATATAATTGTATTTGTTTATTATGAATTGTGAACTGTAATTTAGTTTAAAAATTGTGAATATTGTGGATATTAGTAACGACAAAAAATTGTGGTATTTTATACAATTTTTACTTCTGCGGTGACAGCGAATCAAACGAAAAAACCGGTGTCTCAAAATATAAACCTTTTCTTATTGGGGTTTTCCAAGAATTTCAAAACAAACTGTTGTAGACAATGGTGTGAAATGTGTAATTTTTGCGTGATATTTAGTCATATAGATTGTGTAGTTCTTGGAATGGATATATTAATGTTTCCTCTTTAGTTTGCTTGTATTGATTATTAAATTGTACAAACAATACAATTTAAAAAAACAGTTTGACACATGTGAAACATCTGTAATAGGTAAACACGAGGTTTTTCAAAACTTTACGTTCTAGACTAGTTTGAAAGATATTTTTTTTTTCTGTTCTTTGGTATGCTTATCATGATAATATCAGGAACTGGAAAAACATAATTCCTCATTGGATTCAGTCAGCAATAGATAAAAGACTCTATGGCCACAACGGTGTCTCAGTATATGGATACTTTAAATAACTTAAACTTCCGACCGAGGAACTCGTATTATATTTTATTATTTCTTTAATAATTACAATAGTGCACGTTTAAAAGATAAGTCTCTATCGAGTCAAAAACATGGATATTAAACTAGCTTATTTTCCTGATTGTTATTGCGTTATGGAAGGCGGATGCAGTCATGTAACGGGTGGTGATGGGGCAACCAACTTGTGTTCCGGAGTATTTCCAACTATATAATTTATTACAATTAAAAAACGTTATATTCAAATAAATGTATTCTCCATGGATTTGATATTTACTCTGTTGGTAGTTTACTTTCCTTAACAAACTTCTTATCGATATAACAAATAAAGTAAGAATTATTCACATTTTTATAGGTGATTCTTGATTATGTTATTAATTAATATTTTACATTTCCCGTAAAACCAAAAATTCAAACAAATATTTTATTACGTCTTATATTTTTAATATGTATCCATGTTCAAAATGACAAAAAGATTGTGTTTTCTTTTTTAATGTACCTATATATTTGTTGGTTCTTTATATTAGATAAATATTGCATATTATAGTAATATCTTAGAATTCTCACGTGACATCGTGTACAGAAACAAACAGAAACGTGCGGTTTGAATCGTACATCATAACATAAATTAATTTATTTGTATTTTTTATTTTCAGTATTGAGAGGAGCTCAGTATTCATACGCAGCTCCCCAAAGCAGTAAACTCATGCTAAATCTAACCCCTCAAAGTATATCATCACCGACCTCTCATTCTCGGTTCAATTTCATTGACCATGAGCTGATGAAGCACACCGCTGAATCCACCGTGGGTAACTTCATGATTTCTCCAGCCAGCATAAAGTCTTCACTGGGTATGCTTCTTGAAGGAGCTAAAGGAACTTGTGCTGATGAATTAAGGAAAAATTTAAGATTATCTAGCGATGAAAAGGTGGCTAGACAACAGTTGACTGGATTTTTGTCAGAGCTTCAGGTAAGGGTCATTAATAATTTTTTTATTGACTCACCATTAAAATGCTGGTGTTTATTTACTTTAAAATCTTTCTCTCCTGATTAAAATATTTTAAAAATAACTCGTTGAATATTCCATCATAATTCTTTGATTAAATTATTCAATTTTAACTTTATTTAATTAATCCCACTATACACATTATTAAACGACGCCAAAAGAGTATAATTATTAAATAGTGAAAAATAGTATATAAATTGGTTGCAGACGTCATAGTTTCAATAAGCTATATTCAATAAGCTAGGAGAAATTTACATTCGAAACGAAAATAAAACATCATTTTCCATTTCAAAACCGATATCAATTATCTTTTGGTGTGTTTATATTTAAAAAAAGAAGATTTTTTTTTCAATCATTTCATTTTAACTTAAAGAAAGAAGAATG
The DNA here is from genome assembly GCA_031772345.1 of Himalopsyche anomala. Taxonomy (NCBI): domain Eukaryota; kingdom Metazoa; phylum Arthropoda; class Insecta; order Trichoptera; family Rhyacophilidae; genus Himalopsyche; species Himalopsyche anomala. The sequence continues at coordinate 17,622,786 of CM062825.1, read as the reverse complement.
TAACCTTTAGTGTTTTTTAAATAATCATAATGTATACAACTTGATACACGTTCTGTCAAAAAGATGTTAGCTGAAAATGCCGAATTAATATCTGAATAAAGCTTTTTATTTTGAAAAAAGCCTGTGGAAATTATGGAAAAAGACTTAAAAGTTTTTTTATATAAAACTAATACCATTTTATCAGTCTCTATGCACTTCAATGTTCTGAATATTTCATAATTTGTCTTAAGCCCAAAATCACCAAAAACGTTTTTTTGTGTCTCGTGTAAAATTTGTTATGCGTGGGTTAATTAAGTCTTTTTTACTTTCCAAAGTCGAAATGTATACCATCAGGTCATCTTTGGTCAGCCTAGCATGTAGTAGCATCACTATGGAATATTGTGGTTTGAATATTTTTAAATATTAAGATTTTTCCTACTCCACGACTCTAAACTCCAACTCTAAAGCCCCGGTTTCTATGATTACATGTTGTAATTTACAACTAAACCAATTGCGTTGGATTAATTAATACAACTAGTTATAAATTATCTGTTATCTTGCAGGTTCACACGCCGGGGATCGTTTTGGAAAGTGTAAACAGAATTTTCTTGTCTCATAGGCTTACACCAAAACAAGAATATGTCAATCTGTTGAATGATGTTTACTTCTCTCGCTTGGAGAGAGTAGATTTTTCACAAGGACAAAAGACAGCCGATGAAGTTAACAGGTGGATAAATACAAGTACTCGAGGATTGATTCCGACTTTGGTAGAGCCAAGTAAGTTTGAAAATTTATTTTTTTATTGAAGTTAAATACAACCTTCCTATTATTTTTTTCATAATTCATGCATAATTAACGGACATGATTACTGAAATTTTGTAATAAATTAAAATAATAAATATCAGAATATTTTAATTCATCATAGATTAAATAAATTTAATATATTTTAACATATTTTAAATCATAATAGATTAAATAAATTTAATTTTGTAAAAATAAATTTTTATATTTAGTACTTGATAAAAGATAGCCGAAATTCAGTAGTTTTTTTATAATGATTTTTTAATTTTGTTAAATAAGTAGGAAAAAATATTTTAACAAGATTTTTTACTCGATAGTTTATGTGTTAAGTTAAAACTTAGACTTAGACTTGGAAGACAATTATTTTTAATGAATCGAATCGAAACGATGTGAGTTTTAAAATATCAATACTGTGTTATACTAATTGGAGTGTTTTAATTGCAGATAACTTTGAACCTGATACGGTCATGCTCATAGCGAATGCACTCTACTTCAAAGGCATCTGGGAAAATGCTTTTGATGAAAAAATGACTTCAACAAAATGCTTCCAAACTACTCAAGGATGTTACAACACACGTATGATGGAAACCCAGGCTGAATTCAACTATGGACAAATCAATGAATTGGCAGCGCAAGCTATTGAAATGCCATACCAGGTGCGTTTCTTAGAAATTCAGTAAAAGCCATAATGTTTAACGATTTGAATTCAATAACATAGACGATACTAACATTTTAATTACTAAATATAACTTTATTTCGTTTTTGTTTTGCAGGGCGGTCGATACTCGATGCTGATTTTGTTACCGGTTGAAAAACAAGGTCTAAACATTCTGATTAAGGATCTCCCATCGGTGCCTCTTCCACAAATCCTTGCTCACATGGAACGCACTGATGTACAAGTGTCCATGCCAAGATTTAATGTTGACTTCGCTATCGATCTTGTTTCTATTTTGCGAAATGTAAGTAAATCAGAACACACTATTTTTCGTTTTAATTTAAATTTATTGTATGCGTAAACGTTATTGTTAACGTATTGATATACGACAGGTTGTGAAGTATTAGTTTTAGTTTCGTTTCTTTGATAATATCTAATTATTATTTTTTTCTTTATACAGATTGGCATAAGGGAAGTATTCACTAGCACAGCCAACCTATCTGGAATAGTCGAAGGCGGCGTAACTACTCCTCAAGTTAACAACTTCTTCCATAAGACTCGCATCGAAGTTAACGAGCAAGGTTCCGTAGCAGCAGCTGCTACCGGCGCGATGGTAGTTCCTCTGATGAGCAGCACAACAGATAGGATGTCAATTGATCACCCGTTCTTATTCTTCATAAGAGATATGAAAACAGGAGCAGTTTTATTTGAAGGAAGAGTAGAGGAACCAGAGCTTGCCTCGAATAATGCAAACCCAAAACCAGACTATTCCAACTTGCAATTGGAAATTTTCACCAGCACAGAAAGCAATCGACCTCTCAGAAATAATCAAGGCTCTCGCCAGCCTTCGTCTTATGTAGATCAAGGAAGCATTTCATTTGAACCCGTCTCAAGTCCTGTATCAAATTATCCACCGGCACGAAATTCTCAGCCAATTGAATCCATTGGTACCGCTAATAGGTTCGAAGCTGATAATTTCCAAGCGTCGTCTAGTCAACAAGTTAGACACCAGATACAGCCATCATCCAATACCTATAATGCCCAAAACACTCGAGTGTATAACCAACAGAGGAATCAGAATACTGGTAAGAGATTGACTCAATCGAGCCGCATGCCCATTGCACGCTCCATCTCACAATCATCCTCGCGGTCTACCATCATAAATGACACACCGCTGAATGTGCAACCATTGATATACATGCCACCCGCTTTACGGTTCGCCACAATCAAAACTCATCCAATTCCGGTGAAGGGAGTCATGTCATACATAAGTCATCCCGCGGCAGTAGACGCGACTAATAATCTCGCATCTGATTTCCAGACAAGAATACCCGTTGGAGCCAAGGATAATGTCCAGCCCTTGTTATTGCAAACCGCATCTAAACGCGTGGAAAACAATTTTCAGCGGCCACTTCCTGAGGATAATGACGGAATAAGATTCACACTATAGATAGATATTTAGTTTCACGGTAGTTTCTGATATAAGATTTCACGACTGTTCTTACTAAGAAAATCTAGTTGTATTTAGCTGGTGCATACATGGTGAAGATTTATACAAATATTGAAACGCATATGCATGTTTGTAATTGTCCAATTTTTGTAACCAAAGACATGGCGATTTATATTCGAATATCTTTATAATGCTTTCAATTAGTATGGAATGAATGTTTCTAGTTTACTTGATCTATATGTATGTGTATTGTATTCCAGGAGTGTTCGCCTTTGGTGGCCCAGTGTTTGTATAATTGTTAATATACAATGTTAGTCTGATGTAAATATAGTTTCCATGGTTTAGTGTTAAGTTTGTGATATTTATATGGTAAGGAACAGAAGATGTGAAGGTGTTGAAGACACTTTTAACATTGTCTAATGTTTTTTCCTAAAAATATTATGCGCGATGAATGTATGACTTTGATACACATTACGATTATTTTATAAGTCCATTATTTGTTTTTTTTAAGTTTTTTTTACTGAAATATGAGAACTCATTATTTGTAATTTATTTTTATACCTATTAAAGGCAAAAATGAATTTAGGCATAATACGTGTCGAATTTATATATAAGCTTTTTTTTACAATCGCTGAACTGGTATTACTTATTATTTGAAAAGAAATACTGAGAGTTTTATCTTTCTTTGTTTCTAAATGGCAATATGTCATGATTTCATTATTTCGTAAATCTTTCAGCAAAAATTTCCCTGTGATCTATTAAATAAATATTTTGTATCATGTTTGAATAAATATTAAAAAAACTTTCGCTATATTTATTTATTGTTATGTATCATAAATTATTTACAAGAAAATAACTAGCATCTCAAAACAGGTAAAGAGAAACCACAGCTATAAAAAAAGGAGCTCAAAGAACTAAATGAATGATATTTTATACATTCCTTATTAATAATATTGTAACAATATATGGAAAGCTGACTCATTAAAAAAAATATTGTGCACTTCCTATCAACCACCAATGGACTAGTCTAGAATAAAAATAAACTTTGTATCATATTCTGATCACTTTTTTTCCTTAAAACGAGTGTTGATATGCTTTATACAAAATATATGTTGTGACTAAGAGTTTATCCAAAAACCGACTCGGTTTGACTCGGTTTTCAAAGCCTCACACAGTGGAATGATTCAATAAGAGTAGTGAAAAAATATACACTTACATGCATCTAATAGAAGATTTTTTTATGTAATCTTTCATAAGTAAAATTCGGCCTTTACTGATTTTTGTAAATTGTCAAAACGCACAAAAATATTTAAAAAAATAAACTTTCTTGCCTATAATATTTTAACGCATTTTTTAATATAAATGTAATGAACTACATATTTAATATTTTTTTATTTGTAACTATGATGGTTTGAAATAAAAATTTGGACTTTATTTAAATTAAATTATAATCAATTCTTATATTAAAAAACGGGTTATCTATCATGTTGAAAAAACGGCATTTGAATTTTGCAAAATCTTTGATATCTACCGAAAACCGACAAACTCTTATCGTGACTATATGAAACTCTATGTAAATCAACGAATCTACAATAAATTACGCATAAAAACAAGCCTGGTTTCAATAACCGCAGCTGACCGCGATATTATTCTAATGAAAATGTTGACGTTGATAATATTAATATAACTATTACACATAACCATATTATGATTTCGCAGATTTTTATCAGCAAGGAAATGTCAAACTGTGGTTAAAATTTTTACATTATTACTGACAAATAATTTATTATACGTGATGTGCTTAGTGCCTAATTATAAATACTTGTAGAGATAAACTTACATTGCCTCTTTAAATATCTAAACCAGGAATGGGGAAACTGGTTTAAATTTCATGGAAGAAATATGTGTGCTTCTAAAAGCACATTCAAGAAAATTGAATTTGATACATTCAGTGAAGTTCTTATGCTATGTGCAGCCCATAGACAGAGCTCTAAAATAGGGCCCATTTTTTTCATTATTTAACTTTCTTCTGAGAATACATATACAAATATAGAAATTCGAATCGTCTGACCATTTTTGATTTTTTTCAAATTTTGATGCCAACTTGTTCTCTATTTCAATATCTACACAATCAATAAATTTCCGTTTTCAAATATTCTCTAAATACAAAAAAACACATTTACATAAACCTGCTTAGTTATATATAAAACCTACTCAAATCCAAAAAGCCCACAGCAGATTTTTGCACTTTGCCAATAATATTGGTTTTTGGAGTTAAGTAGGTTTTAAATCCAAGGCGCTCAAATATGATCCAAAAGTCTATAATTTTGTTCAAGAATTATGAAAAAATAACTATTACTTTCACTAATCATCATATTTTGTTTTTTAAATGCACTTACATTATATAAGTATGGATGGAAGTAAGTGATCATTTGCCGCTCTCTAGGACCTTCCGCCACTAGGCAACTGCCAACTCGCCTACACCCTCGGGACTTCCTTGGATACAGTTCAAAGTGTATTTTATTTTGTTATAATCTTACTACTTTAAATATATTAATTTAAATAATTAAAGGCGACAAATAATAAACGTATAAAAAAAGATCTGTCCCTAAATAAGATTGCAATCAGATTGTCAGATTTCATGTATTACCCTAAAACCTTGAGTACCCTACTCCTGATCTAAATCATAAAGCTGAAGTGGTTTCAAGTTTCTTAAAAAATACATTTACAATACTTATTTGTTTAAGTTCTCAAATATTTCTTACGATTTAACGTGAATATGCATTAACTGATTTACTTAAGATCGGATTAACCCTAGGCACTGCCTTTTTGTCAGAACCCCATACAAAGGCACTGATGCAGTGGCAGATCCAGAAATTTTCTCAGAAGGGGGCCATTAAATTTAAAAATAAACAAGATACATAAATAATAGGTACATTAACACATAGATGATTTAAAAATAATATATCTATATAAAAGTAGTCAATATATAATAATTATGTATTCTATAAAACATAAACTAGTATAGTAAACTAAACAATTAAAGAGCCCATTTCACAATAAAGTTTTAGTAAATTAGTAGAATGAAAAATAAATTCTCCTAAGGAGGGGCATGGCCCCCATGCCCTTTCTGTGTCCGCCAATGCACTGACTTTTTGAGGACCCCGTGTAATTAAATTAATTAATTAATTCAAAAAATATATTGCAGTTATAGCAAAGTGATGTTACTAAACGAAATATTAGATTCAATGAAATTCTCTAAAATATAAATTATTGAAAAATAATAATAACTGACGCAACAATAAATGCCTTTTTGTTAAAAGGGGCATGCGTAACTACGCTTCAAGATTTTGTTGCAGTATATACCTAGTCGTGTCATAAATACTGTTACAAAAACAAAAATGACGCATAAAGTAAGCCATATCTCGCACGTCCGTAGAAAAAACGGGTTTGGTAGCCAGAACCCTTATTCATATTTTTCAAACTAGTCTGCGCCTGTGCGTCAAGTTGCCAACATAAAGTGGGGTGTTAAAGAGGACCGGATCGTCATGATTGCGCTGCATAAGGTGGGGAATAATGCACTGGGAATTATTTTCAAATGATTGATGTTATTAGGGATCAGCCGACAATTTGTGTATCAGACCATTTAACGATATGAGGATGTCCAAGGAATAGAAAGCTAAAATAACTTTTTCCGCGATCTGCAAGAACTTCACAAAGAATAAAAGCAATAAGTGCCAGAATTCGACAAAATCCCCTCCGCAAACAGAAAATATTGGCTAGAGAGATGAATTTTTTGACTACAAAAATATCTCGAATCATCAAATCAGACCTAAAAATGGCAGCTTATCTTTGAAAAGCGGGTAAACATTAACAACATCTCTGTGAGAAATAAGGGGGGTCAGATCAAAACAGCTGATAAGGCGGTACGCAGGAAGTAAACACCAGGAGATCCTTTTTTCTGAAGATTTTTTTACGATGTAACAAAAATTTAACCAACAAAATGTCAAGATCTATGCTCACACTTATTGACACCCCTCTCAAGTCATTGAAAGAGTTGAGAAAGTTCATAACCCTGCATCAGTCATGGTTTAGTGGGGGTTTATCAGGAACTGTCTTATCCTATTTCTGAGCTTCATTTTTATGCCCAATGAATCGAAATAAATAAAAAAAACTATTAAAATCACATTAAGCAATCGTTGTGAAGCCTTAGAACTAAAATATGTTTAACCAACACTGGGTCTTGCAACAAGATTCTGTAGAGCTCAAAAAACCAAAATTACTCAACAATGGTTGAAAAACAATACACTGCAGTTTATCAGGGCTCAGGATTGGCCTTCTGGAAGCTCTTTTTAAGTCCTATAGACTAACATTTGTAGACAGAGTTGGATCGGATAGCCTGTAACAGAAAATAACCCAACATTGAAAGTTTTAGGGATGGCCTGAAAAAACAGTGACCAATTTTCCCATGGATATTGTGCGTACCACGATAGACAATTGACTTGTCGGATTAAAGGCTTGTGTACGGGGTGGCCATTTCGAATATATATTTTTAGAAATTGTTGCTAATTGAAAAACGAAATTGATTCATGATGTTGATACATTTGACCATTCTTCTGAGATATTTTTAATTGCTTGAAAAAAGTTATAGTTTTTCCAAAATTCTCTCAATGTCTGGTCTTATTCTATTATACTATATAGCAAAAGCAGTTCTTAAATAATTTACTGTCGCATTATATTTAAATTTTTTATTTTATATTTTATTTTTTTTAATTTTGGTCTCCGTCGTAAGTCCGAATGGTCGTAAGTCGAGAACTGACTGTAAACTTTATTACAATGTGATAATAAGGAATGCAAGGAACTCAACTGGGATTATTTGAAAATCTTATTTTGCTAGATTCTATCAATTAAACGATATTTTGTACAAAAGCAATTTAATAATTTGTCTTAATTATAGCTGTCTCTATAGACCGTGACTCTTACCCTTAAATATGTTTTTTTTCAATAGCGGTTAGAAAATGAACTACTGTTCCAATTTTAAATATGAGTGAACGTTCAACCCCAGGTTTTACACAATATTAATAAAAATAGGTTATTTGGAAATCTGACTGATTCATTCATCAAACTTTCGCTAGATGCCAGTATTATATCCGAGAATAAACAATGCAAGCATTATTACAATAGTAATACATGTATACATTCTTTGAGCATATCACACTCGATAGACATACATGAATCCATAATCGATTCATATATTTTATAAAATCATGATTAAACTGAAGGCCATCGGTATTTTATCATTGACCCAATACAAGAGAGTCCTCACTGTCAATACTCGGTGGAAAGGCATTATATTAATAAAAGCACAACATTTCTTTGTACTTTATTTCACTTTATTTAAAAAGATCAGGACTGGTTTCGATCATTGCGAGCATTTTCAACTGATTATAGGTGTCATCAACTGTCATTGTCAGTTGACAATGCTCATATATGCGTCTGGCCTTTTTTAAATATCTAAAACCAAAGATAGATTTATGACCAAATAAATATCCAAGAACAACAAAAGCATCATTGTTGTGTTTTTTTAAAAAATCTGTTTTTAATATAAAAAAAATAGCAATTAAGCCGGTGGTAGGGAACCTGCGGCCTTTTGACTTGTGCCAATTTTTTTTAGAGTAGAAAGATTAAAAAAAAAATGCGTTTTGACTATTTTACACTGTGTAATAAAAATATTTAGTTTTAGGGGGAGGGCTGTCAACGTTTTCTTTACTGCGGCCATATGTTGAATCAGATAAATGAATGTGGCCTTTAGAAATGAAAAGATTCCCCCTGATTAAAGCTCTTGATTTTATTTTATTAATTCAAGCAAAACAGATACCAACTTTTTTTCAGAAGAGGTCCACGAATCGTAAGACACTTTATAGGAGGTACGTGGTTACAAAAATTCGATATGAGACAACATTTTTGTATCAAAAGAAAAAATGTTTTTCTTGACCTAACAAGCTTATATAACTATAAATTTGTTTAACTATTGTAAATAAAATAATTGCCGTAAAATTACAATTCCTTTTACTTTGATAAAAATCTATATCCATCTCCAGTGTGGAGCATACGGCCTCATAATGGAGGTATCTCAATAGATTTTTTTATTAAGAGAACTGCTTGTTACTCGGTTGTTTGATCTCTCTTTTTTTTAAAAGAGTGCGGACAGGAAAGATATAACTATTGGATAGCTTTAGGTAGCTCTCGCTACGCCCCGTTATTTAAGTATTGAGACGGAGTGAAGGAATTTTCAGACATCACAAACAACCATGCTTTCGATTAGAAATCGATAAATCGAACGAAAAATGTTGTAAATACTGAGACTTGAACCTGTGAGGATCATCACGGAAGCCGACGATATTGACCACTGCACCTCGGATACAACAGTATGTATGTACTTTTTTTACATTATTGTATGAACTGATATAGTCGGAAGCATAGTAAGAAAAAAATATTATACAATCTAAGATGTCAAAAGAAAAATGTAGCATTCCTATTCATTATCTAAATCAGGCATGGCCAACCTTTCCCAGATCTGGGGCCAAATTATCATTCTGTCTCCGAGTCAAGAGCCGGACCAAATTATTAAACATAGTAAAGTAACCTTTTAAGGTGTTCACTGTCAATACTTGGTGGAATGGAATTATAATAAAAAATAATTAAAGATTTTTAGTACTTTTTCCACTGATTTTTTTTTGATCAGGACCGGTTTCGCTCCTCACGAGCATTATCAACTGGTAATAAATTAAATAGCATTGTATAAATAGCACTCTTTAATTTATTTTCCTAATAATAATAAATAATATTATCTTCTCGTAATAAAAATCTTTTATTCTTTTTATTGTAGTAAAGTAACATGAAATTAAATAGAACACGTTGTTATTTCTTATATGGTGGTGATTATGAACTTGTAGAGTGGAGTCACTGCAAGCGCCCGTTTCATCTCCATTATTTAACCTCCCCCCCCTGGAACTATTAATTTCTTTCTCTAATACTTCGCCGAGATAAATCAGGGCCGGACAAAATAGCTCGGCGGGCAGGATCCGGCCCGCGGGCCGGTGGTTGCCCATATATGATCTAAATTCTAAACCAAAGACTCATAACTTAGTTTTTTTCATTACCAAACGATATAACATTCTAATATACAGTGGGTAAGATGGTTTTTATTTTGCTTTTTTCAGAAGTGATATGTCTAATACATTGGAATGTTGTTGTATTCGCATATACTATAATCAACACAAGATATGAAAAATATGGTTTTAGGCTTTACTTTTATGATCATAATCTAAGTGCATTAATTTGCATTTTAATAACTTTAATCTAAGTATCATAGATACCGCTAATATTTGACCAGCTTTATATCGATGTATTTATGTACATAATATTATGCAGTTATCTTAAATAACGGCATCGGTTGATCTTAATTATATTATATATCATACACGTAAATCTTGTAAGAATTCATATTTTTAAAAAGAAGGCCAACTTATATAAATATTTACTATGTTAATGTATAGCTTTTAATTATAGTAAATTTAATCAGCTATGCTTTTATTGTAAAACTAGTAGCAGTGCTACACGTCAACATCGCCAACTTTTTGCGTACTGTGGTCTCGGCAAGTTTAATTAGATTATCTTTAATTTAAAGTTGAGATCCTTAAGTGACTTACATGAAAAATATCTAATCGAGTTTATCTCGTATGAGAGACTTCAATATCAAAATATTTGGCTCATATTTTTGAAATTAAATAAAAAAAAATATAATAAAAATAAAGTTTATATTATTTCTATGATAATTATTCATTTCTATTGAGTTTAAAACTTTCTTTTGCACAAAACCTGTCTGTGTTTTTAATATATTCAAAGATGATTCCTATATGATTTGCATTTGACTGTTAGTGTTTTTTTACAGCTGATTAAAATTTAAATATTTTCATTTATTCGTCAAATATTCACTGAGCTATTTTTAACTTATAAATTTAACTTGAACTTCATTTAAGATACCACAGCGCAGAAAAATAAACCGCTGTTACAGTTCCCACCTACAAAAATTAAATAAAAAAGAAAATGGTGAGATAATGCGAAGTAACGATATCGTTATGAAGAAGAGACAGATTTATTAGTCATCACCTTTCTTCCTGGACATAACCTCACTTGTATTCTGACTTCATCGTATAAAACCAACTTGTATTGCGAGACTTTTGTCACTCTCATAAGCAAGCTGCGCGCGCAGGTAACTTCAACGCGTATATTAAAGCGCGAAACCTAACCTAAATTCGAATCGTTCTTTATTTGATCGCGAACAAAACAAAAGAACAAGCCACAAACTGTCATTTATCGAGTAAAACGTTACGAAGCAAAATAGATGTGTGTTCATAAAAGGATTCCATTTTCAGTCTGATAATATAACGTAAATAAAAAGTGGGTGTTCGGAGCAATGGGCGTAATTACGACAGGTGAGAATATTTTCAGATTAGATTGAACAATTTTATTATTATTTTGTCTTTTTCTATAATTCTTGATGTATAATGACGAAAAGCATAGATTTTACAATGCGTAAAGATGAACAATAGTCTATTACGTCGATATTAACATATATCTGGGTACCTGCAAGGTTTTTAGTATTGTTTACATATGTATTACAACAGAGTGTTCAAAATAAGTATGACGGAATGATGACAATAGATTTTTGATTACTTTATATTTCTTAGAAAATAGATTTCTTTCATAGAATTTGTGTAACAATGAAATATTGACCTTATCAAAATATGTATAGGTACGCCAAGTTTTAATTAAGCTTATTGATCATCAAAATATTTCAGCTATCTAGGCGAACCAATTTAAATAATAATGAAATAATCGAAATCTATTATTTTGTTTATCATACGAAAAAAACACTTTTTTAATTCAAAAGTTAAACTATGCAATTTGTAACTAAGCAGTTTTTTGATACCTGGCATATAAAAAATGACAAATTTTAATACTAATCAAATACTTTGTGTGTAAATGAACCTTCATAAAAAATATTGTCCAACGATACAGTTGATTTTAATATTTGCAGCATATTTTTGGTAGTAAAACATCTGTGTAAAGAGCAGCTATTACTCCATATAATTTATGCTGCCGGCTCAGTTAGTAGAACCGTTACGAAAATTTTGACCGAGTGAAACAGGTCCTGTTTCGCAAACCAAAAGGAAATATTAACCTTTTTTTTCGACCTAACAATGTCATTGTATCATTTTTTTTCAACACAGCGAATGCATCGAGCCATAGATTAATTTAGATTTCTATGGTTTACCTTTAATATCAAGATGTAACATATAGTTATACTTCACGATTTGAAATAATATATAAGATAGATCAGGAATGGTCTGTAGGAGCTCATTGTTAAAATTAACATAAGCCGGCGAACTCCTTATTTAATTAGAAACAAATAATAATCTCGGATCAAACCAGTACCTAATTGAAATTGTTCACATTTTATCAATGAAAGCTTAAGTGAAACATTTCCTTTCCTATGGAATTGTTGAAAAAAGGATAGTATTTATTTCTTTATAATGCTTGAAACTCTTCACTCACCTTAATTTTACTTTAATAATTTAACTAATAAAGAACACATCGAATTCCTCTGAGATTAAGCGAGCCACTTGTTAACATATTGGATGTTTTACCTGTCACAGGGAGAAATTACTTTATTTCAATTTATTCTCATCTTTACCTAATTGTGCTAAGCTGATAAACAACTTATTTTAGCCATTCAATCAGGAAAAAGGAGTCGATATTTAAAAACATATTATAATAAATAAGTTGCTTTTGATCGTCGTATTTTTATCATTATTTAAAATTTTATTAAAGTTTAAATGCTCACCTCTCATCACGTTGAAATTCATGACTAAAAACTGTGGTAAGTATTTGAAAGATTCGAAGGCTTTTCCGGTTAGGATATTACTTTTACCAATCCGATGATCACATTCTTTGACCAGTGCTCTGAAATGTCAACGTGTCAAAGAAACAACAAATATAAATGTTACTTAATGCAATTTATATACACATAAATTAAATTTTCCAATAAAGAAAGTATTATATTAAAATAAATACATCAAAGATACTAATTAACTAATTCTTAATTAATATAAAATAAAATTTGATAAATTTGTTACTCCTCTTCTTTGACGATGCTTCTTAAAAAGGCACACCAAGTGACACAAATTGTAACACAAGTTGGAGTAACAAAGTTATCAAATTTAATTTAATTTTATATTATAAATGAACGTCCACGAAGTTACCGCTGAATTTTTTGAGAATACAATTAACACTTCTTTTAAAAGATTTTCTGGATCATTCGTATATTAACCCCACACTCTTTTGGGTATCCAACTCGTTATAAAAAATATAAGAGACGTATTTGCATATACGTTTTTTGTGGTGATTAAAAAACAAAAAATATTTTGACTTGCATTAATATGCCTATAGAGTGCTAAATAAATTGTATCGCTAATCTTTTCAAATCTGATGCATTTATAATATCGTTATTTTAGGGCTCGACCGGTTTGTTAAGCAGCTGTCTCTTAAATTTACGCTTTACTGATTTGCGAATCGGCCAACTAAAAAGGGCACGATGGGAACTCAAGTTTTATTTCTGCAGTCGTGTGGTATTTAATCTGAAGCTATAAAGATCATTTTACGACTCACAAGATTTTTGCATAAATGCATCAATAAATTGTTGTCTGATTTTTAAGCGTTATTTATATTCGTGCAAAAATAACGATCCATGAGACGATTTTATTATACGTGTTTGTTAACAATGATGATTCAACTTTTAGAGTAATACACTGGTCTGCTTAAAATCTGTTACTATTTCTCGACGAAGGTTGCGACACTAAACATTAATTGACAATATTTAGTTGTTAGACGACTCCTTGCATAAAAATGAAAAAAATACGTTGAAATTAAATTTAATTAATTTAAGAAATTCGATTTGTACACTCAAAAATATAAGCTCTTTTCGTGAACTTCTGCATATTAGATACCATTCAATTCTGTATTATTTTAAGCATTATGGTTTTCTAAAAACAAATACATGTTTATGGCTTCAATCTCTCTACTTTACAACAGTGGTGGTTACCTTTTTTAGTACTCTGCAGCTCATTGCATCTTGCAATGTGCTCTCGCACCCCCGTGTGAAATACGATTTGTTTTATATTTTTATAAAACTCTCATGTACGTCTTACACTTTAATAATGAGACTGATTATTGTTTTTCCGCTAGCTGCACTGTTAATAATAATTAATACTAAATTATTTTATTTTACACACCGATATAAATTTGAAAAAAATGTAATGTTCATCAATTAATGTTTCAATTTTATTTTCATAAATAAACAAAATATGCGTAGTACATGTATATTAGGAAAACATTGTATTAAAAAATTAAAAAATCACATTGAATTATTGCAATGAATCATTATAATATAATTTCATCGAAAGAATATAAAACAATATTGTTTTTATAATGGATAAAAAAATATATAAGTTATCAGTTTTTTCAATTTAAGATGTAGTAGATTTTTTTGTATCGAGTAAATTGTACTTTATTAAAAAAATATTCGTTCATATATCTAGTAAAGTTAGGGGAACGAGACCAATTACTCTGTGTCTGGTCAAAAAAAGATAATTTTTCGATTACATAAATGTATACTAAGATTTATAGAATAATACCTACAACAAACAATGTAAAAAAATCAGAACGTTTCAAAGATACATAATATATACGACTTTCAAATGACCATTTTTATTAAAGTTTCTTAAAAAACCACCAAAAATTTGAGACGTCCCAATGTAGTTTTTATCAAAATAATTTATTTGATTGTAAGAGAAACATGTTTTTAAGCTGAACTAAATCTTTGTCGTACTACATTTTGTAAAAATATTTCTATATTTTTTCGGAAAAATCGTCCATTTTATATTAAATGAAAATGTGTTGAAAGCTGTAAGTAAAAACAGTAGTTGTATCCAATTTCAAACGATTCATTTTTCTGTATCATAAAAAATACATGTTTTATTTACATTTATATATTGTTATAAGAATACATTATCAGTGTTAAAATCGATATTAAATTATTTTATTTCTCAATCAGTGTGATTCTATCAAACTCGTATTATATGCAGTTAATGCATTTTAGTTGCATATAAATAATCATTTAACGATGTTAATTAAAGCATTGGGACATCATATTCTATCCACGATATTTGCAAGCCGCCATACGTCATTGCGATTCAGCTCCAGCCGAATAAATAGAAACCTAATAATTTTGATTAAGTTCACCAGACACCAGGGACGTGAATTGCTCCATCAAAATAATACAAATCGTTTGACAAGCAAACACAACTAAACGTGATTTTTGCAAGTCCATTAAGAAAATATGCAAGGATAACAAAAAAAGATGGGTATCTACATCTACCTTTTCCGAATGAAATTTCGATAGAATAGGGCTATGTTTATTCAGGATTCCTCAATTCAAAAGATGTTCTAAGATTGTTCTTTTATCTGATGAAAACTTTTCCAGTTTATTACTTTAATAATATGACGAAGGCTTCGGTGCTTGTTGTGAATGATAACATTGTTTTAAAAGATGATTAGAACTCTGTTGTTCGAAAGTTGTTTTCTTATTTTATTTTTATGCATGGAAAAAAACTATGAATGTTTTTAGTAGCTTCTTAGATAGCGGCGGATTTTCTATGTTTTTTTAATAAAATATAATCAACTATCAACGTTTCAAATGAAATGTAATTTGTTTGATTTTATGATTGAGTGTGTATTATGATTTATATTTATGTAAAAGTTAAGTTATTTGACCATTTTATTAATTGTCCTAATACGAATTCAAAATGATATATAAGATTGAAGACATAGACCTGAAACTTAATATGACATTATTCAAGATATTTGAACATATTATTAGATAAATTGTACCAATTTTAAATGAAATGTTCTCCGTCTTTACGCTGCTTCTTCTCGTTTGAGAATCGCAATATACAATGACAAAATTACCTTATACAATGTGAAGAGATGGCAAGTTTTTATAAAATATTTATTTTGATTTTTTACTCAATTGGTATTGTTTTTGACAGTGCTTTTTTTCGAATCTATGTCCGATTTTTATGTGGTGCATATGGGTTCCCAATGTAGGCATTTCAACTGTGATTTTTTTACAAGAACTGCTTGTTTTTCAGTTTATCAAATTATCTTTTTGTCTCCGGAAGTGTAAGCTCCACAAAAACCAGATCGCCGACAGCATCTGAAGCACGTTTGTTAAAATGTCCAAATTATATTAACTCTTTTCAAAAACTTGAACTAGGGCATTTATTTTTTTGATTTGTAATATAAAGGTTTACATTGACATCACAGTTCAGATCTTGTAGGCTTAAACTTAGTTCTGACAATTCTCAAGAAAAGATTCGAAAATCAAAAGTTTTCAAAGCGGAATAAAAATGTTTTTTTTTGGAATATTGATTTGAAACATTAAAAATGCCGAGAAAAACGGTACCGGAACGCCGTTCTACCACGATACATTAGAAAAAAGTGCTAGTTTTTGGTAAGCTTACATTAAATGCACAGTGATATTTGACATGAAGCCTTAAAAACACGTCACAAATCACATTTTTTTAGATGGTGGTTTTTATACATCGTTTCAAATGATAATAATAGAAAAAACAAGCTGAATCTTCGTATATTTATCGATATCAAAACAAAAAGAAAATGTTGTCATAAACTCACATTGTTCACAAAGTCACAGAGATATATAATATAAAGTAACTAATGCTAATGAAAACGAGTCTGATATGCTTTTGTTTTTTGAACCTTTTATTTTACGTGAACAAAATAACATAAAGTGAGAGTTTTTTTTATAAAAATCCTTTTTTGATTTAAATTGTTTCCAATGTTTCTATTGCAAATCTGTATGACAGGCTATATATTCTGCACATTTTGACTCAACACGTTATGCAGTGAACATATTTGTTGCTCAGATTTTTTTTCTACTACTGCCGTAAAAGCAAATATAAAAACACGTTTTTTAACAATGTCAAAGTCAACCGTTTTAAAAATACTTGTAAGCATAAAATATTTTTTTATCTGTGTCATCTTTATTAACTACTCGTCAATATAAATAATAGTTTAGTCATCGCAGATGTATGGATAATAAGCTCGTTTCTTCAATAAAATTGATATTTTCGTTTACATAAAATATTTTATTATGAAAATTATTTTGAAATGAAATGAATCATTAATATTATATATGAATATTTTGTTTAACGTGTAATGTTAATTATTCAAATAAAATACCGTTTAAAAATTATTGAAACAATTTACAAGATACAAAGTACTATGCACTCAACATTTTACAGTCAAAACGTTTTTTATCATATTATGTAGAATTGTTTCGAAGCATTTCATGTTGAAGCTTTGCGCTATAAAATTTTGTTTGCACAAAACAATAAGTTGGAATAGTTAAAAAATCTTTAAAATGACGGGTGAATAGATATGTGAATGAAATTAAAGCACCTCTTTCCACTGATAATAAATATTTTTTATAATGGTCAATTCAAAAGAAGAAAACGATTTGCATTTTTTACATCAGGGCTTCCCAAACTATTCCACAGAACCAGAATAAGAGTTCCACGTTTGGTATCATTTAATACACTATCTCATTTAAGCATCTTCTACCAACTACTTCATATTAAAATGCGACTGACGACAAATCTCCACAAATGTTTATGACGTCAAATATTTATGTAGGTGCAGGCGATTTTTTTTATTTTTTTTATTTGTTGTTATGTTGTTATGTTTTTATGTTTGCTATTACGAATTACTCAGACTAAAAATTAGGCTCAGTGTCCCGTTAATATTTTCAGATTTGCAAAGTGTTCCGTAGCTGGAAAAAAATGAGAAACCTTCCGCGCTGGGTCCTTGGAGCAGCGGTCAACGTCGTTGGTTTTCCCGACGGGCGACAGGAGTTCAAGTCCCAGCACGAACAGCATCCTTTCAATTGATTTCTGTTCGAAGGCATCGATGCTTGTGATTGAAATTCTTCTTCTTCTAATTCTCTCCCAAGCTTCCAATCCTAAAATAAAACAAGGCGTTGTGAAGCCGATTCATCTACCACTAGTCATGTCTCTAGCCTCATCTTCCAATCCCTAATCTCTTCAAAAAATAGAGGTTGGGTAACTGAATAGCCAACAGTAAATGGTTTTTAGATTTTTTTGTTGATATACCTTCATTAGGATGACATACGCTGCACATTGGTAGCGGACATTGATTTTTTTAAAAAAGTACGGCTGTAAAAGTTTAATGCTATACATATGTAAAATGGCATATAATATCAAAGAGTCTTTAAATATGAGAGTTGACAAAATATCGGTCATATTTTGGATATTTTATTCCGTCAACCTGTTTTAGTCCGAAGAAATCACTTAGTTATTCACTTTAGCTCTGTTCAAATATCTGATTATATGTCAAGAGTGATTAACCAAGTTGATTTTTTGATATTTAATATTAGCTTATACTTGACATTGGCATTCAAAATTGCGAATTTCAATTTAACTAGCAAGAGAAAGCTTGCATTAAAAAGTTGAACTAAATATAGATAGTTGTTTATCAATATAAGTTGAGCCGGATTAAAAAAAACATGATTGAATATTTTTGGTTATAAACGTGAAATGCTATTTTGAATGATTATTCATCAGTAATAAATAGTATTTATTTTACACATTTTTTGATACTGTAAGCCAGTGGTTCTTATCGGGGGCGTTTAGAAGTCTGGAGGGGGGGGCGTTTTTAATTTTTCAGAATTTGGGAGGCGCTGTAGGATTGCGAGGATGTGATTGAAGGTTTCAAATTCGTGAGCTAAAAAAAAAACGAGTTTCGGAGATATTTTGGGAAAAAAGTATAGGGAATTGAGGATTTCAAATTCGTCGGTGAGGGGGAGGGGGCGTTAGATAATTATTGATAATTTATTTCTGCAAAAGAGGGTGATTCTTTCAATACGGTTAAGAAACACTACTGTAAACGTTTAAATAATACAGTGTGCTCTAAAAAAATGACTAGTAAAACATCGTTAACATTAAAACTTAAAAAAGGTTTAACAGTTTTTCAATATCATCTGACAGTAAGAATACCTCACTCAGAAAAGTATTGTGACTGGTTTTGAATTAATTATATTTGTGCTGTGACTCTTTGGCCCGGCTTATAAATTTAAAAAAAAACGCTTTGCAGTTTTTTCAGAGACTATCAAATCTTTGAACATAAGAATTGTTATTTCTTCATCGAAAACGAGACTTTTTCAACTCTTGTGCAATTCCTAGTATTGACATAATTTAACGATTAAAGTATTTATTTTTGTTGACTCATATCGACCATGGAAAATAAAAATGACGTAACCCACACATAGCAAATTTTACAGAAGAGACAAAAAACGTTTTTTGGTAATTTTGAGTCAAAGGATAATTATGAAATATACACAACCTTGAAGTATAAGGAGACTGATAAACTAGTTTTTAATTGACTTAATATAATATTAATTAAATATTTCTTTAAAAAAAAAACCTTTTTTTAAGTATTTTTTCCTGATCGCAATTTTCACATGCCCTTCTTTTTTCAAACTTAAAAGGTAAATTTAGTTACTAATTTGGCATTTTCAAATTCATGTTTTTGACAGAGCGTGTATCAAGTTGTTATACATTGTGAGTATCGAAAAAAATCTGTTTTGAAAAAACTGTGCGTTACGTAATTTTTCCTTTCCACAGTCAATATGTAAAACTCATGAATAGGCGTGGCTTATCATACGTCAAATAATCAGTTAACATCTCAAAATAACTGCAGTTGTGTGTGCAAAACGTTCTTTATAAGCGATGACTCTTGAATTATAAAAAAATATATGACTGGTCATGTAGAATAGGTCCAAGTACCGTTATGGGTAAAAATTGAGATATTTTAAATTTAAGTTTGATATCATAAGATATGGGTGTTTGTATCGTCTTTTCTCCTCGAGTTGATCTCGAGTGCCAAGACGTCCTCGATTTTAGACGATATACAGTAATGTCAAATATATTTATTTTTATTTTTAAAAATAAACATTGATAAGCCGTATATAAAATGGTCGCTTTTGACTTGTTATACCAAACATTGAATCATCGAGATTTAACATTATAATTTAATTATATGACTGAAAAATGAGTATTTATCAACTGTAATTGCATATTATTTTATATTATTCAAAAAGTAAGAAACACACACACACCTATGTTGACTTCAGTCGGTTAAAATAATTTTCAATGCATCAATGTCGGTTTCGTTTGCTCAGAGATTCGCTTCCATGTGCTCATTTTTCTCAGCATGCACCGCGGAAATGCGTGGTCGAGTGGTTAAGTGCCTCGGTTTGCAGACGAGTGAATGGCCTCTCCTGACCCGCTCGCGTTCCGCAAAAGACATTACCGTACACCGGTGTTCTTTTTTTTTGATACTGCATTGCGTACTTAACCGAGATGATTGAAAAAAAAAACATCTCGTTCAAATTATCGAATATTGTACATATTTTGTGTTGTCAATTGCGAGAATAATAATTTGATATTTGCATACACAATAATAAATATTAATAACATGTTTAAGTTATATAATTATCCTTTGTTTTGTAAGTATTTGACAGATTTATATTTATTCTCAATATAATTCACGCCATGTTACTAATCCCCGATGAAGATATTTTAACTATTTTGTATTTTTTGTCTGTTGATTATGGGATAGTTAGTTACACACTTCTTACAGAATATTTAAAAGAAATCGCTGCTAAAATATATATTTTTCTTCCGAGATGTAAACAAAAATGTGACACAGTGTTACTTTACATATAACGGCAGCTTTGTTTGTTTTTTTTTCCCATTTCCCCGTGCAGTAATAAATGATACCTGATTATTGTTTTATTATTCATAGAACACATAAAAGAAATTCGCTTTGTAACATTGAATTATTTTTTCTCGCAGATAGAAAGATTTGGAATTGTTCTAAGCAATAAAAGAATGTCATTTTATAAAAAAAATATAGCTTTCATGAATTCCAGCAGATGTTTTTTTTTTATTATACCATAGTAAATCCATTAGTGCAATCTTTTATAATCAATTTAAATTTAAAAAATCAGACATTCGATTATTTTATTGCTTTTCAAAGTATTACCAATGAAAAAAAAATCCTTTTATGTCGTTCATGTTTTAAAAATAAAATTTGATCGTTATAATATATATAGAAATACATTATGCAGAATATAATGTATGAATAATGCATGTTCCGCTAGGTAAATAACGTATAAATGCAGATACTTTTCTAAAATGCCATATCGTCATTTTAAAATTTTCTGTGTCAGTGATGCTACCGATAAAGCCGCGGAAACGGTGTTTTTTTAGACGCCGGCGTACAAAACAAATGAAAAAACAACTGAATTGAATTAATTGGCGATGCTGACTATCCTATCACAATATTTTTGAGCGCCGAGGATGTACCGTTAATAAAAGCAACAGCTGTCAAATCGAGATTAAAATACCGTTTTAACTGCCGCTTAGCTATCTACTATCTCTTTCTCTAGCATGTATTAAATACCGTAAAATAGCGTTATTTAGTTTATGATTTGCACGGAGTTTGGTACTATGAATGTGACTAATGTGATTGAATAAAAAGTACGTATTCTGCTCATCCGAGTCGAACCGACCAGCAAAGGTGATCGTAGTCACAACAAAAATACTCAACCTTGGATATTATATTAAAAACAATTCCCTACTATCTTATCAATACGAAAGAATGCTGATTCGAGAATTTGATTACATCAGATATTTTCATAAATTATAATTAAATTTAAATATGAATGCATTATTCGTCATTTGTAATAAAAATAATATGATATCCTTAATTATTACTTTTATAAATTAAAAACATTAATTGAAGTGTCTTTTAAGGTTGTTACACTGCAAAATAAACACTGTGGGGAGAATGTGGTGGTTACAACGTTGAGTTTCCATTATAAATACATACTTTTAATTAGATAAATTGATTAAATCTTATTCCAAAAAAAATACTGAGATTAAAGAAAACATTTGACCTCACTTAAAGGCAAAATTTCACATTTATAGATATTGGACATTTATATCTACAACTTCAAGAATCAGTAGGAAAAGTGAAATACCAAATTCCTCAATGCAAATAATAGCATACAAAAAGTCGAATTATAATCGTCTATCATTAACCGCAAAATGAACCGAATTAATCTAGAATATACTATTTTTTAAATATGAAACAAACCTTAATACTATTCAATCTCGAAACAAGTATTTTCGAATAATGTATATCACTTTTGCTTTCATGTAGCGACTATTTATGTATTTCTTTTATCCTTTTTCTGATATTTTAGATTTAATAATTGTATTAAATTTAGTTTTTTTCCTACTTGTGACTAAAATAAGTAAAGATAAAAATATTTTACATTATATTTGATGCAACTGATGTTTTGCATAATTACAGTTTAAGGCATCATTTGCCAAAATGATTTGTACTAAAATCAAAATATTATACATAATAATAGTGACTACGGCATTTTTCTTACTTTTATAAATCTACCAATTCTCAGTTTCCGGTAAATATATTGTATTTATAGGGTAGCAAAAGACAATGTAATTAATCACCCGTTCTTGTGTTCATTTAGGCAAAGTTCAGTATTGTTAAAAAAAGTGAATGGATTTTAGGCCTGGGAGTTAATCATTTTTTATATATTTTTTTACAAAATTACAATTTTAACTTAATAGCATTTCAAATCAAATCACGTCTGATGTTTAAGTAGAAATAAGATTATGAAATATGCAGTTCAAGAAAATATTTGGCGTGTTTGGTCTTTGAGTGAATGCGTTATATTTTATTTTATTGGAAAAATAAATTATTCTCAAAAAAACCGTTTTACTTATTTATAATTTAATTATTTATAGCATGTCTACATGTTTTTTAAAAGCCACTGCTCAATACACGAAGCCCAGAGATGGGCTGCGAATAATTTAACAAGAAGCTCAATAAATCTCAGAGCTATTCGCGGTTTTCCGAGGAACGGGTAGATTTTTCATCACTATCATAAAATTATAAAATTGACTATACCAACAGCTGAAAAATGTACTTAACTACATCAAATTTTAACAGTGAAAAGTTCCTAAATGTATGCAAAATATGTATTATTCTTATCGCTCCAATTTCATGTTTCATGCGTAATGTTAAATTGCAGGAAGGTATTGATTTCATCTGAAAATATCGTCATTATAGTCAGATATAACAAGGGGCTTACACGAGTCTTTTTAATCCTCCCCTAAACTACTCCTTACTGAACCAAAAAACAGTCAATACTCATACACATTGGTTCTAATATAATATATGAACTTATAACTAAACAGGTCGAATAAACATTTTCACTTCTGTATGGATGATCTCCAACTTGGAACTAGCTCATTTCTTGTGAGTGGTATTTGTAATAAGTTTCGTGAATTTTGTTATTTTCTCACAAACCAAATGAACGATGTTAAAAAAAATCACTTTTGTTATCTTTATATTGCAGTTTTGTCAAGTTTTTTGGCCTACTGACCTAGTATAATATAAGTGGCGATAAAAAAAGTTTACCGCCGAATAAGAGCCTTTTTCCATTCGCCGATTTTCTTTCGGCTATTTTAATGTCATTATTCAGCCAGCTCGTTTGAAATGATGAACTAACAGTTCATACGCTGGTATTTTTCTATCGGAAATAATAATATTAGATGATATAATCTAAGAGGGGATCGATTTACTTTAAGGATTATATGTTTTCTTTTCTTAGATACTTAACTAAATTGCGATGCAATTACGAAAGTTTTACTGTTGGTAAACGAAATGAGGATATTATTTTCATATTACATTTGACAGAACAGGCAATGAAATAAAATATCGGAATTGACAATGGTGCTAAGAAGTTCTTATATATTTTTTAAAGTAGGAACGCATCTAAATTGATAAACTCTACTTAAGTTATATTATAAAATAAGATATTGTATGCTTTGATATGCTTAAATAATTCAGGCTTTATGTTTAAAAGAAATTTATTTATGTGAGTTCATTGAAAATTTATTAAATCTTATAAGTACATATATTATATTGTTTGGTGTTTGAACGACCGCATCGTCTCGATTCATATAATGTCAATTATTTGAAAACCACTCTTTAATACATAGTTGGTAGCAAGATAAATAAATATGTGATATGCCAAAAACAAAAGCAATATATTGATGTTAATAAAACATAAATTCATATGCGTTTTAATTAGCGCTACTATCATACATATTTAAAAATAGATACAGATGAAAAATTGAACATTGTTTAAGAGATTAACAAATGTTTGCTAATGTGATTCGGTAAAGATGTTTTGGAATTTTTTCGTGCAAAATTAAATCAGCTATAAAACTGTTTTGTTTTTTTTTTGAGTGAGTGTTGTTTTTGGATTTATCTTCGATTTTCAAAATTCTTGTCTCAGAAATGTTTCTTTTATTATTTCAGTGGTGGCGCTTGCGGCGGTGTTATCTTTAGCAAATGCTTGGCCCCGAAAAGCGAGATCAAACGAATTGCCAAGCAACTTTGTTGGCGAAGCTACTAATGAATTATCAACAGCAATTCTGCAGGTAAACAGCTACTTACATACGTTGAAAAGTTGAAGTCGACAAGAAAAATAAAAACTTATCTTCTTGACGTCTGTGACACAAAATTAAGCAGTTAACGATGATAATTAATGAGTGGGCTGTATTCGTGTGTATTATATTATTAATTAAGTGCAAAATATATTATATTGTTAAGAGATTAAATAATCCCATAATAAAATTGTTTGAAAGGATTATACTAATTCTAATTATATTGAATGAGCTATAAATTGAAAATAAATATCCAGATTTCATATTTTCGCTAAATGTCAATCTTATATAAAGTAGAGTTTTTGTGTGGTATTGTAGGTATATCATATCACTCGTCATACCTTGTATAACACTTGAGACACATTTTACAAACTCTACGACCACTATTTTAACATAAATACTTTTTGTTTTATATAAAAATGGTCTATGATTGACCAAGTATAATTTTAACATTTGCTCTGTTTATAGGAGTTATTGCATATAGCATATAACACTTGAGATAGACTTGAGAGAGACTTGCATGATAGGAGTTATTGCATATATAAAAGTAACAATAATTGTATTTAATAATTGTATTGCATAAAGTTAAAAAACAAATACTTTTTCAGATTTATCATTGTGTAGCTGAATATATCAAGATTTTATTTTC
Source organism: Himalopsyche anomala (assembly GCA_031772345.1). Lineage (NCBI taxonomy): Eukaryota > Metazoa > Arthropoda > Insecta > Trichoptera > Rhyacophilidae > Himalopsyche > Himalopsyche anomala. The sequence continues at coordinate 17,597,482 of CM062825.1, read as the reverse complement.
GTCAATATTGTGAGATACAATGTATTTTTTTATTATGAGTGACTTTAATTTTATTTTAAATATGTATGTGTCTTATTTCATTAACTGATGACGGTTTTTTTAGAAAATGTGTAGTATGACAGTAATATAATATAAACCTACATTCAAATATATTGATGAGCAAATTAATTGAGTTTTTAATTCACGCTTACGTTTGTTACTTAGTCATTTTTTAAATTTATAATAATAATCAATGTAGTAAATAAAAATGTGCTTAAAGTTTTATCGCTATATATTCATCAATCTACCTAATATACATGTTATCTATATGATTGCAAGAAGTGTTATGTAGCTATTAAAAAATAAAAAGTGATTGGCATTACTCACAAAGAGAGTATTTTTACTAATTTATGAAATA